>JAYMFT010164928.1:0-12350 GCA_038088735.1 Panulirus argus | reverse complement strand
CCCACGCGAAAATTCCTCTCTCTCTCTCTCTCTCTCTCTCTCTCTCTCTCTCTCTCTCTCTCTCTCTCTCTCTCTGTTTCTCTCTCTCTCTAGCTCCGTTCCGCGTACAGAATATCTCATAAACCACGGCATACAGAGAATATTTCACACTACACTTGCGTGCTGTGAGATCTTATCACCAGCGATGTCATTGTTGTCCAAGTGATTCTTCAGTAATAAATTGTCACTCACGGCGCGCGAGATAGATATCTGATATTGAGATGCTAGGCATCCCATCTTTGCGTTATATATCTTATCATACCAGTTTCCTTTCCTGACGGTAGCAGCCCGAAAGCTGCACCGACTGGTGTGGATTAGTGTGTCTTGAACTGGAATAGTGAAATTGTGTGTGTGTGTGTGTGTGTGTGTGTGCGCGCGCGTGTGTGTGTGTGTAATCATCCTACTCAATTCCAGCATACAAGATTAAATACAGCCATTTGTAAATGTTGACTGGATATGAGTGATGGCTGGACGGCACTCCTGGCTCTCCCTTGGCTAACGATAGTGATGCCACAAGTCTCGGATAACCTCCATTACTCCACCGGATGATCAGAACGTGTGTCATTGAGCGCACCGATGAAACCAATTGTTCACAAGTGACCTGAAGTGTTGAGAAAGTCTGCAAGTCATTGAAAAGAATCTATTCTCACGTCCTTCTTATGTTTCACTGTACGAGAACGCTCAATGTAGCCAGTGTCTGGACTTAACTTCATTCAGTACACAGATTTGCTCGCGTCCATAGCTCGAAATTTCAATGGCTGGGTTTCTTTATTCGTCAGCCATCTTGTCTTCGTTCATCTGTAGTTGATAATCTCAAAATTTTGTCCTCAGACCATATGGGAATACTCACAAGATACTCATAATGTCTCTCGTTCATAACTTTGTTAGGTATCATCGAAACCTTTGCCTTGTAGATAACTGGACTGATAAAGATATCTATTAGTTCTCCACTCTTTCGAACGACTCTTAATGGTAGTTAGTTCATCTGATGTGATAGCATAACATTTTAGAAAAATTGGCTGAGGAGGAGAGTTTGGAATTACGGAAGTATGACAATACGTACTGGGAAATCTATAAGAGCTATCCTTTTGGATACTTGAGGATGGCATAACAACAACTGCATTTCAACATCTAATTCTGGAAATGAGCATAAAATCTGACAGAAGTCTTCATAATGAGCTCAGACTACCTGCAGACTACTGACTTTACTCCAAAATATTCTTTGAATGACTTCTCATCACTTTTTAGATAATGATCATATATATATATATATATTTGTATATGTATAACTTGTTCAGATATACATAAATTCTTAAAGAAACAAAGAAAAAACACAGGAGATTATGATAACGGGTTTAAAAGAATTTCAAATAAAAAGATCCGTCATGTTACATATTCTCACTCCTAGAAAATGCAGGACACTCAAGCTCTGATGAGAAATATTCAAGACAAAGACATTGCTTCTCTGCACATGAGTCGCAAATACAAAGAAGAAAAGAGATAATTCAGATCAAGAATTCCTTGATAATCCTTCTCGTGATTCAGCAGGATATAACAGGGCAGTATGTTCACGTTCCCCGTATGCCAGTGGTCCGTTTAGGACCATCCTTGAGACCGTTGCTTAAGTATATATCTTACACACTGCAACCCACTCGGTATTTTGCAGTTGGTGTATTTAAAGTTCCCTCCACACTTCCCACACTTGCTATGAAAATGCGATGCTGTTTAGAGACGTGAGAGTGAGGCAAAACTTGAAAATTTTACTTTAGATAAGTCTATTCATATTATTATGACCACACGGATTCAGTGACCTTCTTTATGGTTTGACCTTCGCGGAGTTGTTTTACTTCACATCCGCCCCGGCTGGGGGCCGAGCGGGTAATCATACAAGTGCGGTACCTTAACACAGATGTCTGGGTTACGAGTTACTCTACTTCTTTATAAACGACGGAAGACCTTTCAGTATATCTGTGTACCTCTCTCTCTCTCTCTCTCTCATTCATCTTCTGGTGTCCGGCCGTCATATAGTGACCTCACTTCCGGCTTAGAGAACTCCCATACACACAAACAAAACTGGGTCGTGGGAAAGCCTTGAATCTCCGTCACCTGATACTGCTTTGTTTTCAGATGACTGGAGATTCTTTTCTCGATTTTGCAATTCAAAGGTTGTATGGATGGCGTATTTGGTTTTGGTCATTTGCATTTTGGGCTGAATATTCTATGTTAATTCATATACAAAATTAGGAGAGAGAGAGAGAGAAAAAAATTATGATTGTTATGAATATCATTATCATTACTATCATCTTTTATCATTACACTGATATCATTATTATCTATTTTGAGCCACATTTGGCGTTTGCATTCATCAGATTTGTGAGTGCCACTCCAGGAAGAGGTTGCTCTTGAGAACACTGGCTCTTTTCATCCACGAGGTTACCGGCTGGTTGGATAATGATGTCAAAGTTTTTTCGAAAGAAAAAAATTTGAGCATCACAATGGTTATATGCGAGGCAAAGAATTGAAAGTTCCTTGAAAAGATGGGGTTATATAAAAGTTGTCGATGATTACTACATATGATGATACTTAATTGATTGCCAACAATATTGTTACTACTGTAGGACAACAAAGATTGTAAGTAATCTTCTATGATTATAGAAACCCTAATCTCTTGATTTCTAGTTTTTCCAAAACACAACTTTGAAAGTCACTGTTCACTTAACATGGCCTTCAGACTGTTAAAATATGACTTTCTGCAAGGACCTGGAAATCCCAAGGAATATGTGGTCACGGTAATCTCTTTCTTCTACTTCTGTCATTATGAAGAAAACTCCGTGAAACTATGTGGTTCACGTAATGATTCCAGGGTGCCAGGACCAGCTGGCCAGCAGGAACGGAGACGGTAACTTAATTCCTGGATACAGAGTCAGCAACTCCAACTCAGCCCAGAGACCCGTGTTGTGTGTGAGGTTTTCCCCAGACGGTGGCCCAGCGAGGTGTGAGGAGGTATGAGGGGGTGAGTACTGGATACATCCGCTTCTCAAGGGGTGCTGGAGTGGCTCTATTTACAGAGATATGGATGACAGACATCTTGTGTGTTTTGATGGAATGCTTTGTACAAGTTCGTATTTGTGTGTGTGTGTGTGTGTGTGTGTAATCTAAAAGCTGCAAGACATGAAGACATGTTTTTACCTTGAAACAGATTCTTCGTGTCATAAACAAGGCTTGCAATCCTGGTATATAGCACATAACCCAAAGCTGTGACTTAGTCCTTCGTGTTATATATCTGACACTGACGGAAGTGGTTCACCAGACACGACACATGGGTTCACTCTGGTTCCCCAACTAAGACACATGGTTCACTGCGTTTCCGAATCTACAACACATGGTTCACTGCGGTTTCAAAGTAGCAACGCTTGATGCAATTTGGTTCCTCA
Organism: Panulirus argus; assembly: GCA_038088735.1. NCBI lineage: Eukaryota > Metazoa > Arthropoda > Malacostraca > Decapoda > Palinuridae > Panulirus > Panulirus argus. The sequence continues at coordinate 8,877 of JAYMFT010164928.1, read as the reverse complement.
GGCGCAATACATGATTCACTGTGGTTCTGAAACTGCAACACAGGGTGTACTTTGGTTCCCATCCATATGATATGGTTCATTGTGGCCCCGGAACCGCAACATATGGTTCGCTAGACCACTTTCAAAACATTTCTGTTTTGGTCTATATCTACGAAGGCTTCATACAGCTGTTAGTCCGTGAAAGCCAGTTTTGTTGAGTGTCTCCTTGAACAATATCTGCATCTGCTCCATTCTCTGTCTAGCTCTGCATTATTCACTGGACCAATCATAATATGAATCTGCAGACCCAGCTTATTGCTCTCCTCATGATTCCTACAAGGAGTTCTAACTGGTATACAGTTTTCAGTACCAGGACGATATAGAAGTTTGTCGGGGTGCTTGCGGACTGACCCTTACAACCAACCACTATTGCCGTGGTTGCTAAAGGATGATATATGGCCCCCAAGTCCACCCACCTAAACTTGTCTAACTACAGAGTCTCATAGTTTTCCCTGACACTGTTGCTCTACCAGCATCGTTGCGCTAAACGTTTTCGTAAGTGTAATCGTCTCGAAGTTGAGCTCTGTCGAGACGAGTACATCATCCAGGTCAGAATGGACGTGAATTATCATCGTTATCTTCACATGTCTTCAGCACAGAATGATACAAATGACTCGACCGCACCAGCGCCCAGGTCATTGGGTGGAGTTATCCTCGTTGGCCTCTGATTTCTCAGTTACGTGAAATTCTCTCCACTTCCTCCACCAAGTACCTCTCCTCCACCACCGACGCCACTTCCCTCCCCACCTGCCACTTCCCCTCCACTCCCCACCAATTTTCTACTTCATAACCACAGACGCCCACCCTGTCTGATCCCATGCCTCGAAATGACTCACCTGTGTCTCTCTATTTGCGAATCTTTCATCTGCGTAGTTAAGGAGGGAGGGAAGACAAGGGAGAGAGGAAAGAGGAAAAGGAAAATAAAAATTGGGAGAGAGGCTAAGAAAGGGAGAAAGGAAGGAAGGGATGTGAAGGGAAGGAGAGACTAAGGGAGGGAGGGAGTGAGGGAGGGAGTGAGGGAGTGAGGGAGGGAGGGAGGAAAGCTGTTGCCTCTCGTCACACTTGAAGTCCCGCTGTCCTCCTGCTGACTCACGCTCCTTGCATACGGACGGACGTGTGTTTACACAAGTTATTTTGGTCAAGTTCGAAGAACAAAGGTGAATGTGAAAGCAGCAAGCTCGGCCTCACATCCCCGTCGGCATCTGGAGTACGGCTCAGGGACAATGGTCCTCTCCAGTGGTCGGTTGACGAATGTCTTCCTTAACACGTACATTGATGCCACTGATCTCTTCCCTGACGGAGGCAGTATGCATAAACTGCGGTAAATCATTAACAAGGTCTGGCTGGCGAGCGTGTGCGACGACATAATCCTCTCATGGTTCCCCAGATGAAGGTCTTACAGTTTTGTGCACAGTTCGCCTCCTCCGGGGCTTTTCCCGGTTCACGGGTCCGTCTCGTGTTGCACTCGCCCTGTGAGCACTGGCTTGATGCAGTCCACAGGTAATTCACCATGAAGGATTACCGGCCTTTCCAAGTAGCTTTTGAGAGTGCATCTTGAGTGTGCCTCATTTAGGATACATTTCATTCCTTTCATATTTATTTTCTCAGGATTACAACAACATGTTAGCAAACTACCACCTACTTTTTATGTAAAACTGCACAATTACCTCCTCCTTTCTTGACTACATGAGATTGAAGCTTCGTGTATGACTTGATTAAGAAAAATTATCTGTCTTGTCAAAAAGGTCGTCACACAAACAAGTAAGGAAAGAAGAAAAAGATGAAGAGGTATACAAGACTTTTCGTTGGAGGCCACAACGCTCTAGGAAGTGTCGAAAATGCAATTTGATATGCAACTCACCGCTGGTTAACACGAGTGTCTGCTGCTATTTTCTCCTTGCTCAGGGTTTCCCCAGGTATTACCTACGAGAGAGAAAAAATATCAATTTCGCAGCAATATAAGTACTGAACAGGCCAGAACTAAGAGCAAGTTTATGGGAAATGATTGCTATATATAGTAATCACTTCCACTAACATTCATGTCCACCCCAGCAACGCTTCCATGCAAAAACCTTCACTCATACACATGTACTCATTCTCTGCTCGTGGGTGTCACACTCGGCCTTCATTTTTCCTCAGTTTCCTCTCACTTCCCTCATATACACGTCCTTGGTCATCCTACGAGCCTACGAGCCTTCTCCCTGCCTAGACTGTCTCACGTCTTCATAGTCCTTGATTCCACTTTCTTCCTTTCCTCACGACACACCTTATTCTAACATCGTCATTCATCTGGCACTCCCATTATGCTCTCTTTAGCTGTACTACGAACCTGTGTTACAATTTTCATAAAAACCGAATGATTCTTTTCTCATCATTAGAGAATTACGGGGAAAAACTATATTATAAACATACCTGAGACATGACATACTTTTCGTCTTTATGACATGAGAAAAATTAACTTTTTTTCCGGAATGTTTTCTTGAATACTTTATTTCTGCCTTCATGTTTTACACACGTCAGCCTTCGTTAACATGTCATCACATATTACCAACATGAGAGTCATAACCACTGAAGCAGTCAGATACAACTGATTTTGAATATGTTTGCTTTACCGTGGAAAATATAATTTTCTCTTAAGAACTGAAGTATTGGAAGATATCTGCAGGCAATACTATCAATATCATTATTAGTAGCGATAGGAACAGCATCGTTATCATGAGGACCAACTTACCTCGTCTGTAACGCACGAGCAGCCAAAACCTTGTCTTTTGAGGAAGAAGCGTCGACGCCGAGATTAACCTTAATCCTCTCCTTGTTGGCTTCTGCGCCACATCTTTCCCTGAGGCTGCCTCGAGCAGTATATGAGACCGTAGAACATTCTTGCTGGGGGAAATTCTATCACTGTATTAAGAGGTTTACTCTGGCAGCTTCGTCACTTGGCTGTTCAGGGCAGGAAAGACATACATGTCTTAGCTTCAGCAGACTATGTCCCGGAGTGACCTCAGTAGCCCCTGTAATGAGGTTTTGAAGCATAAAGAGTTTCCGAAGAAAAATTAGCAAAAATGTATTGTTCCACAACTGAAATATAACATCACTGAAAGCTTCTATACTCGTAATGATGAGATAAAATATTCTGTAACATTTGCTTAGGCCAAATGATGGCTAATTATTTAGGAACGGACTTTAATGATATATTTTAGATACGTAATCATTACAAGACATGATTACAGGACATAATTACCCCCGAACTTGATTTCGAGCCGTAAATCTTCTTCATCATAAAGGTATAAACTATACATAGGTTTTAGAGTAAGTCTTACGAAGAAAAATAGCAGGAAGTACAAGAGTTTCAGGGGATTTTTCAGGCTAAGATTTTTAGTTACAGTATCTGTACAATTACTGCAGCTCATTGACAAAGGATTAAGTAAAGGAGTCGGGGTGGATTTTATACTTTCATTGGTTTGCCATCCTGCAATATGAGTAGCGCTTCACTGTAACTTATACGGAAGAAAACATAGTCATCTGAGATTATGGTAAATTTCCCCGGTGAAGCTGTCGTCCACGTTCAGCGAGGAAGCAACACTGTGGTGTGAATGTATCAATCACCTAGCCCCTCTCACCGCACGGGAGGACGTGACGTGCACTTTGAGCAGGTGGGAATCTGTGTGGAGTAATATCCACCACGTCAAGAGTTAGCGGTGGTCTCTCCCAAGTCACGCCTCAGAGGCTCACTCTGTCCTCCGAGGACGTCATAACTGTGAGGCAGGTTAATGACACACGTGATGTTTGCCACATGCCTAGAACCACTGCTCATGATTCGTGAAGTGGTGTGTCGTGACTCCGAATATGTAAAGCACAGTGTAAAGAAAGGTCATCGCAAAGAGACTGACAGTCTTGAACCTGTTGAGTAAGATATGAAATAGAAAATATGACTGATGATCATGCATTGGTTACAGAGCGCTGCATGTTTATTCCTGATGTGTTCACGTTAACTCAGAATCAAAGCCTGGAAAATGTCAGGCAATTCGAACGATTAGAGCTTTGGAATTGTTTGCTTTAAGATGTTCTTTCCACCTTGCGTACCTCCTCAAGCTGAAGCTAAGCCGTGGCATCAGGATTTTCTCGGACCATCTTAATTCCCTTAGCTGGGCCACCTTGATTGTCCCGTTGAGCCATCCTGCTCCTCTTCCTGGGCTATCGATACTAATTTCCCTCTGGTGGGCCATCTAACGGTCCACCTGGTCCATCCTAATTTCCTGGCTGGGCCATCTTGATCGTCCTTTTCTGCCATCCTAGTTTCCTTCCTGGGCCATCTTCGTTATCCCGTTTTGTCATCCTTACCTTCCTCCTAAGCCAACCTAAAAAGAAATCCTCTTCCTCTATCTCGAATGAATCTTTTAAACTGCACAGATCCTGCGCTTGATGTGTGAACCAAGAAGCTAATCCTGCATAAGGCCAGCTGAACGCAAAAGTGCACGACGCTTCAAAAACACATTCTTACGTTATAGTATTTGTGTTTTGTAACGGTGACGAGGGTTACCATGTTCAAGGGCTGACCAAACGTAAGTAGCATGACTGAGTGATAAGTCAAGCTGGATATATAAGAGGGGGCGAGTCGTGACAGCACCAGAGTCAGCCAACTCCCTCCTCCAGACATGGTGAGATCTTGGGAGTCTCTCCTGTACGAGTTATGGTAGATAGTGCATTTTTGGACCTCATGGGGTACATCCTCACGATCTTGGAGCGCTACGGCACTGCCCCTTGGGTATAATGGCCTTACAACTCACCTGAACCTAAAGGTCAGGTCAAAGACCAGGCCGTCATATCCAAGGGTCGAACCGTTGGGCTCAAGGGGTACAAGGCTAAGAATGGACCAGTAACGTATTTCTATGAAATATTTTCCAAACCTTTTTCGGTATTTAGTTCAGTGAGAAGACATTAGTAACGAAAATAAGCGTACATTATACAAGGCTCCCTTGTAAAGGGTAATTCAAAGGAGTAAAAAACAACATTGCATCAGAGGTGTAAAGACTCTATAATGTCCTTAATTATAATGATATGTTCAGTTGATCAGTAACTTCTATGTGTCCTTCCCCTGAGCACCAAATGCATCAAAGCTCCGAGAGAGAGAGAGAGAGAGAGAGAGAGCTCTAACATTGTCTTCAAACATTTCAGAGAGCGTCCCACACACTGCTGCTGGTTCTCCTGGTCAGCGCCACATCCGCCGACCACGGTGGTGGTGGTGGAGGTGGTAAAGGTGGAGGCGGCGGAGGAGGAGGCTCAATCTTTTTGAGTCATGGAGGAAGAGGCGGAGGAGGTGGCGGAGGCTACGGTGGAGGCGGCGGAGGTGGAGGCCGTGGAGGAGGCAGAATTGTTGTAAGCCATGGAGGAGGCGGCGGAGGCGGAGGCTACGGAGGAGGCGGTGGAGGTGGTGGCTTTGGAGGAGGTGGCGGAGGCGGTGGCTACGGGGGAGGCGGCCTAGGCGGAGGATTCGGAGGAGGTGGAGGCTACGGAGGAGGAGGTAGAGGTGGAGGCCGTGGTGGAGGCGCTATAGTTGTGAGCCATGGAGGATTCGGAGGAGGTGGAGGCTATGGAGGCGGCGGCGTAGGTGGAGGATTCAGAGGAAGTGGTGGCGGCGGAGGCTACGGTGGAGGTGGCGGAGGTGGAAGCCGTGGAAGAGTCAGTGTCGTTGTAACCCGCGGAGGAGGCGGCGGAGGCGGAGGTTACGGAGGAGGAGGTATAGGCGGAGGATTAATTGGAGGTGGCGGAGGTGGAGGCTATGGAGGAGGCGGCGGAGGTGGAGGCTACGGAGGAGGCGCCAGAGGTGGAGGGTTTGGAGGAGGCAGTGTAGTTGTAAGCCATGGAGGAGGCGGCGGCGGCTACGGTGGAGGAGGATCATCTGGAGGAATCATCGTTGGCGGAGGTTCAGGAGGTGGCTACTACGGTTGATCTTCCGGCGGAATAATTTCTGGAGGTGGAGGAGGAAGTGGAGGTGATTATTCTGTTGGTTCTCCTGGAGGATTCATCTCTGGAGGTTTAGGAAGCCCTGCTGGAGGATCTCCCGGAAGTTCCCCTTCTTCATCAAGAAATTAAGACGTTGGAAAAATTCTCTTAAAAGTCAAGATGACGAACCCCCTCATTAGGATCATGCTGTCAGTACTGCTCTTGTCTTCAATTCCTGCGACTCTAATGTCTTTGACGTGTTTAAGCTCAATAAATCCATCATCATAAACCTACTCTTTTCCTTTTTACATGCCTTAGAGACTTGTAGACCGGATAAACATATTTTTTCATTTAAAGAATTTTGCTACTCGCCAGTACAGTCAGAGACAAAGAAATCTTAAAGTTTAATTGATATACCAAACACAGATTTCATAAATGGTGTGCAATAAGTGATGATAAATCTCTCTAGATCAGCATGGTACTTGGAATCCTCTTTTTCTGTGTATGTCATGGGGATTGCATCAACTTGTAAGGGGACTGAAACTAATTCCAAAGTTGGAGTGATACACAGTTGAAAATTCAACCTAAGTATATGCAAAATAACGAGGATGGGAGGCAGCGAAAGCACGCCTTGATAGAAATTTTATCACGCAGGAAATAAGATGCAAGAATTAGTATAAAGGTGAGACTTGTAAGTCGACATTATACCTAACCTGTTGACTGATTCCCACTTCAGCGAAACTATGAAGGAGACAAACAATCTACTGACGAATATTAGAATCTCAGTGATGTACATGGAAAAAGATATACTGAGCAAGATCTTTTCATCACATATAAGGCCAAATCTATAATAAACTATTCAAGTTAGTTCATTGGCCGAAAAGAACAAATGATTGATTAATAGAAAACGTCTAAAGGACATTCACTAGCCATCAGGACACTAACGGTGTAACTCTCTGTGGTGACAGGACCACTCATGGTTGTTACCTTAATAACAAAACAGGAATTACACCAGAGGGACTTCTGTAAGTACTTACAGGATTCCTCGATAGATCTCTGACGTATAAATTAGGTGTGGGAGACAAGCTCTGCCTTCCTCCTTTGGGAGCTGCAGCAGGAATCTGGAGGAGGGGAGGTGGACAGTGCACAACTAGCAGCTGGGGCCATTAGCTATGCAACAAATGCACAGGTGGCAGTAGTTTCGATGCGTTGTACATGACGGCTGGAGTGTGGATGTGGGTGACTGCGGTCTTTCTTCGTGTGGCACTGGCGCTCATGTAGTTTCAAAGGGAGGATGTCTGGATGTGAAATCATCCAGACTAAAGCTGGAAGAAACTAAGCTTCCAAAAAGCAGCTTTATCGGTTGGAGAGCTAGCAATAGACCGATTATGTCGGGAAAGAAGAGGCAAGGTTGAGTAATAAAAGTTAGCTGAGAACTCTTTTGGTTAAGAAGCAGTTAGATCTATCGGTACAGGAAGGAGAAAATTAAGCAAACTTTCATTTTACGTAAGTGTGCTGGATTCGGTGGATGTCGGGTTTGCAATGATACAGAATAAAAAAATGTTATGTGGAGGCATTTCATCCATTATATAAGGGATCCCGTTCCATATGTTTTGCAGACTTTTATTCTGAATGAAATAAATCATTTTGTTGCTATCATTAGGTCTGCTCAACCAAAATGTATGCAGAATGTAAGATCCAGTCATTTCCATCGTTCAACCACCAGCTGGTCTTCGGCAATTTTTGTGCAACTTGTATAACCAATTCTTGTTATAGATGAAGCCTCATAGTTGTACCATTCTATCTTTTGTGATGCTAACTTACATTCTTCTAAATAAAGAATACCACGCATATAAATTTTAAAGATTACTATAAGTCCTTTCACTGAACAAGCCTTAAAATGAGATTAAAAAAATCAACAAAGAACAGGATTACAGAGCTTACAATGCAAGCTTAACTAAATGATATAACTTCTGAGACTATTCTTAAAGGAGTGAATTTCTTATGAAAATATATGGAACTTTACCGTACCAAATGGTTCTCGTGGTGCAGAATTAGTTCAGCTGTATTTGGTTTTATGACTAACTAACCACTTCTTAGTATACCAAAGTACAATAGGTCCTTATCTAATCACCAAATACAGTTCAGCCTTACACTTGACAATACAGACTAAAGCATAACAAAAGTAGTATTTTTCAATACCTATGGAAGCTGATCTTACAGGAGCTTAAATATAATCTGGCTTTTATGAAATTTTAGTTATTTCTTTCCTTTAGCAATACAAAAGCTTCTTTTTCTTAAAATTGTCTCATTTTTCCTTTACATAACACTCCTGAGATTTATGATTTATGGCAGAAATCTTAAAAGAAGATTGTTAACAAAAAAGACCGTTTCTGTTGCATAATTTTATGAATCATCATGCAAATGCAAGAATCTGTATTGCTGCCAGATATCTTTATTTTCCTATCTGGACTTCTCTCTTGCAGTAAAGTAGATATTTCTATCGAATAACAGCAGTCATTTCAAGGAAAATATTTTCTATATGTATGAATGTTAATGAAAAAGAAGAAATGATATGTTTCATAAGATTTATTGAATAAAAATGACATATTTTATAAGAGTAATTGTAGAAAAATAATACCTTTTACATGAGTTATTAAGAGATAATGACACAGTAACATATACTGAATCTAAGTCAGATTTTACACAGTGAGTGACAGATGAGAGTAGAGGGTTCTTGAGAGAGTGATCCGTGTAGGGGCCGTGGTCCTCCTGCAGCAGGCGTCCACGAGGTCTCGTTCTCCTGAAGGAGGGAGGTAACTGGTCAAAAGGTCCATAACCAAGTGTAGAACCTTAGGTGCAGTTGCCTCCTGACTAGCCAGAGTAACCACCAGA
>JAYMFT010164917.1:0-12350 GCA_038088735.1 Panulirus argus | reverse complement strand
TATATATATATATATATATTGTGTGTGTGTGTGTGTGTGTGTGTGTGTGTGTGTGTGTGTGTGTGTGTGTGTGTGTACTCACTATAATCTCCCTTGTTAGTCTCGTTGCATGCTTTTGTTCATGATGTTTTTTGATTCCACCTTCTTGTAGGTGGAGCGAGAGGCGGCGGCTCAGGGTGCAGGTTGTATTTCCAGTGTTGTTTATGTGGTGGGGCTGACAGTCCCCAATATTACAACGGTACTCATATACCACATCGGTACGATTCAAACTTCCAGAGCGACCAACCATATTGTTGTGCATAACAATCGAACATGTTTTTGGGTTGTTGCAGTATATCATCAGACTGATATCCTTGTCTTCATCAATAGCTTTGCAGTTTCTGGCCACAATGTCTTGCACAATCTTCTCGTCCTTTCGATATGATGTCGTAAATGTGTTCCTGTAGTAAACTTTAATGCTGTCACCTTAATGACCTTTGTAGTCACGTCCTCACAATAAGGCTAACGGCGAGGCCGACTCAACTTGCTCTTAGATTATATGTTTTTGATCATGTTGTCGTACCCCCTACCTCGGTCGTCACCAGTACAGAAGGAGGTATTTAAGCAACACCATCCACTAGAATACTAAAAATTGGTAGTAAACAGAGCCAGAGCAAAATAAAGATAATGGTAAATTGTTATTAGAACGAGTTATACGCATAGGGATGGATTGAAAGGCTGAAATATTTGTTAAATGTCAGAAGGTAAGGAGTCTGATAGAAGAGTGTGTTCAAGGTAGATTAAGTGCGAAAATGTATTACAGCAGGTTAGTAGTGTGAAATGATGGTCAGGCGATTCGAGTGGACTAGGTAGGTGGAGAGATGCTAATGGAGAGGATGTACTTGACAGATGTTTTTTTACAGTATGTGGGTCGACGGAGGAGAAAGATAAGGTGGCCTGAGACAGGAGGCGTCCACTTCAGTATAACGCTGCGTAACGACAGTAACGTTCGGTATGATTGTGAGAATTTCGGGGGATTAATGTATGAAGTACAGAAGGAAAGGGAGAACGCAGAACAGTAATGGAAATTAATTGGCACGTGTGTGGAAAGATGAATTATGAGCGGTGTATATTTATGGAGGTGCATGAGTGAGTACGTGGATCAGCCAGTTACTATGAACATGATTTTCGAAGTATGAAACAGGGATATGAATAATTTATTTGATAGAAAAAAAAGATATACATGGGCTGTGGAATGTGTTGAAAATTTTATGTTGTTTTGGAGAAGGTGCTGGGAACAAAGAGGGGGTTTTCCTTAGAACGTCGAATGTGTCAGGGTGGGTGGAGGCATAATTTATTGGTTTGGGGTTAAGGTAAGGGTGAGACAGGGGAATGTTATGTGGCCGTGGTTGTTAGCGTGTTAATGGATGGAATCGTGGGGGATTTGTTGGCAGGAGATGGTAGAGCGTTGGGAAGAGCAGGGTGGGGGTATGTGTAAAAGAGAATTCACGGTAAGAGAGAAATAAGTAAAAGATGCTGAAACCATTTGCAGAAGAAAAATGAAGGTGAATCATGAAAGATATAAAAAGGAACTTGTTACCAGCGTGTGTCACTCTAGACATGGGCTGCAGCTACTGGGTATCGCCAGGATTAAAATGAACGTGGATTCTGTACAATCCTTGGGGAAGATTCAAAATCTCTCAGATGATAGCTGCGAGGATCACCTAGATTTACTGTGCACCGGCTTTGATTAAACAATGGTTCATGAAAAACAATCAAATGATTCATACTAATGGATTTTCAAGAGGGGACGTCCTTGATTGTTGAGTTTGTTGAATATCATGAAGAACTTCCTTCACAAAACGAAAGAATTCAAAGTGGAATTACCCGCAGTATATGAAAACGCGGCAGAAACTTGACTTTGATGATAAAACCCAAACGGAAATTGTCTCGTATCTAACTGGTGTCACTAAAAGTGAGAGAAAACGTAATTAGAGTTGAGGAGGAGAAACCGATGCCTGATGATGATGATGGCGATATGTAATGATACAGAGGTCAGACTTGTCGAAGAGACGTGTGGTGTCAACCTGAGGTTTATTGTGGACGTGATGAGTAGAGATTAGTATTTGACGCTGAAGATGCTGAAAGGGGAAAAAGAAAATGTGAAAAGGAAAGATATAGACGGTTATGAAAGACAAAACACATTAATGTAAAAAGAACACAAGCATTAGAGCCATGAACATATTGTCAACTAGCCGCTACCAAAACGGTGTTGTTACAGCGTTACAGTAATTCGTTATGGACACAGAGGAGTGTCAGATGAAGGACTACAGTGGTTCTGTCACCCACAGACGTACACCTCTGTTCCTCTAACCAACCGACGGATGCTGCGGTCTGTGTCACCAACCGACTGAATCTCCAGTTTGTTAACAACCAACGAACGCTGCAGTGTGGGTCATCAACCGACATACGTTCCTGATTGTCGGTGCCACTGATGGACGCCTTGACTGTGGCATCGACTGAAGGACGGCCCTGATACCAGGACCAACTGACTGCCCTGGTTACGCCACATGGCCGTGAAGGACACTAGAGCCACAGGTACACATGTACTTGGTTGTGTGATGTGTTGTGAGGCATATGGAGGATCCGTCATAGGTCGCCATATGCGTGTGTGTGTGTGTGTGTGTGTATGTGACTCTGGTGCCGGGTGAGGGAGCGTCAGTAATTAGTGTGGTGCTGGTCTGGCCGCGGTGGTGGGTGGTAGGGGAAGGGAAGGGATGTCGTGAGGGTGAATCTCTATTACTGTCTGTTCATGTTACAGGTTAACCTCGGGGTCCGTGGACGCGAATATGTAAAGGTTTAGATACAGACTCACTCTTAGCTCTGTACCTTTCCACCTAAAGTTGTATTATGGCAGTGGTTGTCGTGAATGATAGATATGTTAGATTCGAGATCGGTTGATGGGTATTCCAAGTACTTATAATCGGCCTTACAGTTTTGGTGTGAGGCTTATAGCACAACTGATTCCACGGAAATGTGTGGTATTGGAATGAAGCGTGATTATAGAGTATTGGAAGCCTTTTCCATGGATGACCAGCTGCAATATCTGCGTTCTGTGCATCGTATTGTTGTCTGGGTATATTGAAATGTTCGAAACTATAACAGTGAATAAGGAATCGCCAGTAAGGAAGAGTGAATGGATGCATTTCTTTTCTGTCGTCTGGGTAGCCTGGGGTAGCGTGGTGGGCACGTGTGGATTGCTCTTCATGGTCGTGGTCGTGGTCGTCGTGTGTTCGTCCGTCGTCGCACTTCATTCCGTAGCCTGCGCCTGAGCTCGTCATAACTGAAAATATCGAAATTTGTTACTCATTAAACGTAATGCATATGATTCCCACCATCTAAGGAACTGATTGCCGTAAGACTCACAACTCTCGTGTGGATTTCGATTGAATTATACCCCTTATTAAAAGGTTTAACTTGGTTCCTTTGGCCATGGAACGTTATACACATGTTTTTGATATTTTCCAAAAAGTATCTCTTCCCGTGATTACTAAACTGTCAGTAATTACGGTGCACTGCAGATGATGCAGGTGTTCCATAACATACCCTACAATTTTTATATTGATTTGTAATTTATTTTTGATGAACAGTTGTGATGAAGGATCTTGCCTTGCCCAGCCAGTCATCGCGTCAGTAGCGGGAGAGTATATGACGTTGACGTGCCCAACCCGAGGTGTCTACGCTACTTACTGTTGTAGAGGTTCCTCCTTAGATGAAATCTGTCAGGTCACTTTCAGTCACTGAAATACAGATGACGCTTGTATGCACCATACGCCTCTTGTGTTGTAAGTTCGTAGGATATTTAGGAAAAGGGTCTGATGGTTTACATTTGGAAATGTATATGGTAGAATCAGTATAAAGGTTACACTTGAAGGTTGACTGAAAATGTATGTAATTGTTAAGATTGTACATAACTGAGATTGATTTATATAAAACACAGAAGTGTAAATTACTTCTGTCCTCAAAACAATATATTCAACATGATTTAATTGAATTGATAGATTGAGTAGTTAAGGATAAGATACTAATTATTCAACGTCGTTAGAATTATGATAAATGTTCCATGACCCATCGCAAAGAAGTCGGTCAAATATTGTCACTGAATTGTACAACAAAAAACACATGGCAGGGAACTTGATACCCTACCATCCACATTTTCATTGTATGCCTCTAAAATTAAGGCTATCATTACGACATCAAGAACAGGGGAGGAGCTAGAGCACCATGAGACACAAGAAGCGTGGCTCAACGAGACCAGCCAACAAACACCAGCTTGTACCTTACATAAGCCTTTAAGACTGACTGGTTCACCCGCAGAATACCTCGCCTACCTCCTATCGCACCGCCCACTCGTCTTGAATGGTCGTCCCGATAAGGTCTATCCTTACTTCCTGTCTGATCAGTGCCAACGACTCGTAAGTAAATGGAGGTCCGAAGGACATTAATCGCTCAAGATATCCAAAGAGAGAAATAATATCACCTCTCGACAGACGAGTCGAGTGGAGTAGGGCAAGGCGTGGAAGCCTTTCTGACGTAAGATGTAATCTAATGAGGCAGATTATGGTATCAACATCTTGAGCGCAACGTTACGACGCCCTGGACTCTGACCTGATCCTTAAGGGTCCGGTCAAAGACCAGGTCATCAAGCTCGAGGATGTTATCGTCATGCTCAAGGGACTAACGAAGGATTCACTTAGGACTCCATGTTGCTTACTATGGTTACACAGCACTAGGGTTTAATGTCGAGTGTCTCTATATAGAATACAAATATTGGTGTACAGAGGTGTGGAAAACAGGTTTCAGGAATTCAAGAGATTTTCCTTCTGTTTGTTTCGATATGTATGAACATGAGCGGACGGTAGTATCATTATTGCCATAATAACCTGTCGTACCCTCGTACCGTCTTCCACCACATCCTATTCCTCATTCTCGGGCACTGTTCTTTATATTTTCATCTCATGATCTTACCTTCCTTCTTCTTCGCCCATACCTCTATCCTCTTCTTCCCAAGCCTTCCTTTCTCCCGTGCCTTGGCTTGCTTGTGTCTGGGCAGCATGTGTAGGCGTGCTCACATATCTGTTAGGTGAAAACTGTGCGGTAGGAGGCGAGGCCTGGGCCCGACACATAAACTCCCGGCAACAACGCGAGAGCACAACACACCTTTATGCAACACTCCCTCACCTCACTGACCGCTGGCTTACATTGGCCCGGGCCACTCACCAGCCGTACGTGTATATACTACTCTCCTGCATTTTAAAAGAAAAAAAAATGAATTTGGCACAAAGACTAAAGTTATATTTTTCTCGTCTTTATCTGTAAATTAGAGATATACTAATTGTTCACATATAAGTAATTCATTTCTCATCATATGGGGGAACAGAAGAGGGAGCAGTGTAAGTGACACATGCGTTAGGGTTAAATGAGCTTCAGAGTGGTGAGTATTAATGCAGCTGATTAATAGGTCTTATGGAAAGCTGACAGCCCCGTACGGTGTACCAGCTAGGATGAAGGCATTTCCACTGATTGCGATGAGCACGGAAAACATGGATGGACTGTTGTTGGATAATGTCATAGTTCAGTGTTGCCCGACACTTAGGTCGTAAGAATTTGGCTCTCGATTGCTTTTAGTTCACCAGGTGAGCTGTTACCTTCTCCCTGCGTCCTCCGTCGTCTGTCGCGTGTCTGTAAGGTATCCACACTTTCAGCTTTTCATATCTCTGGGTCAGTTGTACGGAAACTGCGGAAATAATCTCGGCCGGGCCCTGTATCGTGTCCTCATTTACTACCGACCAGCATACGATATGGTCACCACGAGGCGAAATGGTCTGTGACTGAAATTTCCAAAAGACATCTTGTCGGAAACCAGAAAGTAGAGCAGATTGAACCAAAACCTTACATAAATGACTGAAGATGATCCTCTCTCAAGTCTTCTCATGTACCGATCAGTTGCTGCCGACCTGGAGCTGTATGTGAGTGAATTCACCTTCAGTAGATTTATTGTTTCAGACTGGAATTCTTTCCTTGAACGATACGCCTACGACACATTGCAAATTTGGTTAATATTTTCCCAGAGTATAACGTTTATTGTTGTAACTAGTAATTGGGTTATCTTGGTCGATTGCTAACTCGGCTAAACTGAACACGACGATACGTCTTCGAGCTCTGTGTCTCGCAACCAAACACCTTCGTTTTGCTTTTCTTTGGGAAACTATGAACAGTAATGTTAATCGTTTATGACAACATTTACAGAATATGAGACATCCATGTATACATTTCGCATATAGTAATAGAGATGACCAAGTAGAGATAGTCATAAATAGGTAGTATGTAAATTAGTTTGCAGGAGAGAGAAGGGATGTGGGTCGTGTATATTCAAGTGTGTTGCCAAGTTCCTTTAACGTCCACCGCCCAGCGCCTATTATGAATAAAGACATCTTTTCTTGTCAGCCAGAAGCCTGTGGTGCACGGAGTGGTGATGATGATGATTTTTCTGTTTGATACTTCGTACAGTCTTTGGTGTATACTTCCGTGTCGGTCCTGAGGTTGTTTTGCCTCTCGGCGAGTTCTCTGTTTAACACCTGCCTCCGTCTTTTTCTGTGAGGGGCGCGTTATATAAACCTGTGAAGTATTTTCGTGGCTGAATAAAGACATCAGCATTTTTGCAGATGAGCCAGGTGATGGCCAACACGTGGGGCCAGCTGAGATACAATCGCTTTTCTATCTCTTGTTTAGACACGGTCCCATTGTAGTTCAGACGCGGTCCCATTATATAAATGAAGAAAAGGGACACCAGACATGCCGTGGGGCAACAGGGTCTTCCCTATCAAGTCGGTCCAAGACCAGTGTGTAGCCAGAAATCGAGCTGCATTGCTTCTCGACTCAAACTGGAAATTTCATTCCAGACTGCAACCAACTCTCAACTTCTCGTACCGTAGAAGGTGCCACGTGAGAACCATAGTTTATGCAGATTCATTGACGAAAAACAGTTTGAAACATATTTATCTGTGACTGGATTTTGTGCGTTGGTCACATATAGTAGACCTTACTACCACGGGTCAGTTTTCCGCCAGATTTGTTTGCAGTATATTGGTGTCCAGTATCGTGGTCTTAGAAATGAAGCTACCTATGGTTCTGTACCGAGAAACGGTATGTCCAGAAGAAACCTGAAACTGCCACTATTGCCACATACGGAGTAACCCCCTGAGTGCAATGGTACTACGATGGTCGGAGGCTAGGCCATCATACCCAGAGGTCTTCCAGTCGCACACAAGGGTCGCATCGTCGTGCAGTCGAGCTCAAGGGGTTTGTTTCCAGTCGCCGCACAGCATGTTGCCGTTGTTTTGTGGCTGTGACTGCAGGATGGCAAGAGTAACCGACTATTGTTTAACATCGCTCTACACCCAGCAGCTGTCATAGGTGTTAAAGAGACTCACGAAAGATATACGAGCTGAATACATAACTTGTAAACCTTTTTTTTTTTCTCTCTCTTCTTGAGATTGCGTGATCCTGGCACATACTTACCTCCATTATGTACACAACAACGGAGGTACTCTTAAGGTCTGTACAAGTGAGAATGTAGAAGGTCAGTACGTAAAACATGGACCACATTAGTTAAGCACAGACGGACACCAGCAAAGCGAAGTGTTCCCACTGAAAAAAGTGCCACTAAGTCGCGTCAGTCGGGGCGTTTAGGATGAAAATGTTTAACTGAACAGAAATTTTTCGGCTGTGATGCCTTCCCCCATGAGGGAGGGGAGGGGATGGGGTGATGGGTGGGAGAGTAGATGCTTCCTATCATGTCGATACCTCCAGAACAGAGCTGCTGGAGGGAGTGTGTGGTGCAGGTGGCCGACCCTCTCCTCCTCTCATATCCGCATGAATCTACTTGGAAATGCCTCGCCTCCTGGTTGTATACTTTGCCTAGGGAACTGATTATTTGATAGTGTAACGTTACATGAAAATATTTAAACTTCTTGAATAACAGTTTGTTTTTTTTATGAAAATGTGAATCTAGGAAGAGCGTGTGTAGAGGGCGTGAGGTAACGTCACTGGCTCTTGTGGGCAGTCTCCTCATACCATTACTATTTACAGTGTCTTATATATTGATGCTGAAATTTAGAAATAAAGTAATTGTCTTCCCTTGCTGCAGGTATGTGTCTGCTGAAGCAGACCAGTTTTTGCATCTCGTGAAACATCTTGATAGCTCATTGATCCATATGACTGACGGTATACTTTACAGTGTACGGTTAGAAATAGTGAGTTTAAGTAATAAAATAATGCCAGCGAGTCTCTGAAAGCCAAAAAGATTGTGGATGCAGTTAACAGGCGATTAGACAGTACAAATAAAATTCACACACAGTAAACAGTTCTTCGACAATTGCAGGGATAGAACAACAAAAGAACATCGTATGAAACTGAAGAATTTTGTTAGAAAGGTTGTTAAAGAAGTAAGTACTTTTATAACACAACAATGTTGGATGAATGGAATAAACTGAATCAGAA
Source organism: Panulirus argus (assembly GCA_038088735.1). Taxonomy (NCBI): domain Eukaryota; kingdom Metazoa; phylum Arthropoda; class Malacostraca; order Decapoda; family Palinuridae; genus Panulirus; species Panulirus argus. The sequence goes on along the minus strand of JAYMFT010164917.1, from coordinate 3,809 downwards.
CGTAATAATTGTAGACTACATACGCAAGTTTGAGAAAGTGTATGATGGAAAATGTCCAAGAGATGAGGCCCCATACCAGACATGACCCAAGTCACCGAACACTCCATGTAACGCAAGATGAACATCTTTGCTCTTATTGCTGGGTAAATATTGGAGGCAAAGTTATTGATGTGCTGTTCTCTCTCTCTCTCTCTCTCTCTCTCTCTCTCTCTCTCTCTCTCTCTCTCTCTCTCTCTCTCTCTCCTGTGTGTTGTCTTTACAATGGTTAATATAGGATGATTTGATTTCCGTTACCCAGATTTCCAAGTGAATTTTAGCCATACTTGTTACTAATGTGTTCTGCACGTGGCCGCCTGTGGCTCTGGACGTGGTGTGGTCACGTTCTCTCTGCTGGCTTTCCTCTGATCTTACGGGCAGTGGTCCTAGGTTGTTCTCCTGGTCAGTGTCCCGTCCCCTGGCCATGTTGTAGCCCTAGTCATGTTCAGACCGCGTTATAGCTATGTGTTATGCTATGGGCACATATTGAACGTGGGCGTGGGCGTGTTCAGGCCGTGTGCCAGCCATCATCTGGCAGTTGTAAGGGTTTCCCAAGGCTGTAGTTTTGTACTCGTGTTCTAACTTCATTTTTCTTGTGCTGACCATATCTTTACGCTATGCGTGGCTCAGTATGCCATACATCATGGTACGGGCAACGGTTGTGGCTCAGGATGGTCTGTGCTCAGTTCCTGTAAATACACATGGCTTCACCCTTATGCCCCACGCCTCCCATAAACTCCAAATAATGGCTAAAGTTGCTGTATTTGAACTCTAGCTGAGTGCCGCCCTCTCTACTTGTTTAGTTTTCGTGGCTTCAGTGGAATGGGGTAGAGAAAGTGGATTGAGGTTGTCGTACTCGGACTATCATTGAGAGAAACTATTAGATAGGGCTAAGTGAATGAGGCCTAAGGTAAAACGGTCCTTCACGTTGCGCAGTCCAACTGTTCACGTGACCCGTAAAGTGTAAGCACAGGCGAACCACAACACCAGCAGTATAACCTCAGGTGAAGTACTTTATAACAGCCACGACATACGGACACGGGACGTGATCTCTTGGACACCTGATATTTATTTCATATATTTTCATTAGACAGTCATGGCAGTAGAGGAAAGATTGGGGAATAGACAGAGGAAGAAACTGAACTCACTCCACTACACCAGATATACATGAACTGAGAGCCTTCGTTTTGAAACTTCTGAAACTGTCCAGCAAAACAAACACAACATGATAGGATATATTACCATTTAGATAACTCTGGCAAAACACTACAAGAATTAGTGCAACATCTGTCCTGTTAGCTAACTTCCAGAGAGTTGGATTGTTCACAACTGAGAATGTTGCAGTGTGAAGTGGGTCTGCTAACTGAGGTAAATGTGTCTACAGTAGTCACCATGACTCGTAAGAATGTGCAGGGATGGTCATGAAAGGATCCGCAAATATAACCTTTACGTGAGTGAAAGAATAGGAAGTGTATTTCGAGAAGTAAGTATGTATGTTAAAGGTTCGCATGTAACATAGAAACTTCTGGGGCGTAGCACATACCAACAGTTCTTTATATAAAAAACAACTGCTCAGTGCGATAGTTCGATTCCCCTCGGTGCTACAGTTTAACTCCCCTCGATGCGACGATTCAACTGTGCGACAGTTCGCTATATACCAGTTGTTAACAGAGTTGATCAGGAGAGAGAATACATTGGATCCAGTTTTTACGAATATCATTTTGATAAAGCAGGGTTCCCCATAGAACAGGAAGCATAATAAATCCTGATCATATGGTTTTATTTTGTTTTGTTTCATCTTTTTTGTGTATCTGTGAGAAATTTGTTGTTTCAAATATTGCAAGTGATACGAATTTAAATGGTTTAATTCCACAGGAATGAATACACCATAAAGATAAGAAATGGAGTAGTGCAATAACAGTTACTGTATATATTTTGAGTGGAAACTGTACATATTTAACGTACCTTAATGTCTTACACAGGACCCCTAGACTTGATATTAGATGTTTTGTTCATTTGTGTGTGGCCTTTTAAAATGCATGAAGGAATTTGAGCTTAACGTTTTGCACAAACCAAATATAGCTGTCTGTCGGTCGCCTCTGGCAGCTGACCGATTTAATAAGTAGGATTTATGACCCGCAATAATGTGTATATGGAAGAGGGTGAGGCGACGCCTGAGAACCTTCAAGTGTGATGGAATTTGTGACCTGACAGACTGCCTTGTCCTCTCTGGCTCTCCTCTACTGCCTGACTCCCCTGCCCTCACTGGCTCCCCTGTCCTCTCTGGCTCTCTTTTACTGTCTAGCACCCCTTTGCTGCCTCTCTCTCCCTTCCACTGCATGACTCCCTTGTACTGCTTGGCTCCCTTGCCCTTCTTAGCTCCCCTATCCTCACTGGCTTCATTTTACTGTCTGGCTTCCCTGTCCTGCCAGCTCCCATTCATGGTGGCATGTATTTCGTCATGTGATGGTTCAGTATTCATACGTGTCTCTTCTTACGTTACGTTGTGCTGGAACCAGTGTGTGAGATGATGTTGCATATTCAAGCCCACAATGTTTGTGAACAGATTTAAGGGATTATTTTTTCTAGTTAGTTCCGCAACTACGGTCTAAATAGCTCCCATTTAAGTAGCTTCCATTGGGATTCTCGTTTACAAATCTGTCTTGATATTTTCCATTATGTGTGTAAAAGTTGGAAATCTCGTAAAAACATTATATTTAGGCTTTGGTTACCAAGGTTGCCGAGGCAGGATTTTTTATTCTACGTTTGTGTTACAGATTCTTGTGTTCATGCATGTGATGGCTTATAGATGAGCCTTGACAACTAAGACTTACGTGACATCATTCAAGGAAAATAGAGGTTCAGTTTTTTCTTTCTTTTATTTACTCCCTCACGACGTAAAGCCCAGCTCCTCCTCATGTCCTCCCTACCGTCACACTATACAGGATCCAGACCTCACTCTCCCAGTAATCTTTTATGTGTGTTTCTCTGAAGGTTGCAAATACTGTATTTGTCTCAGTTATTACATCTCTCACAATTGGGATATTGTTAGCTTTGTGTAATTGAGTCACTGTTTGGTGGCGTATGATTTTGAAGGACGTTACTTTTCTTACTACCGAGGTCTTTAGGGATGTGTTTTGAAAGCTTTGTGTTACTACTGCCTCTTCTGACTGTTTAGGTGGTTCATTCCTTATTAGGATTGGAAGCAAATTTTTAGATACTTGTATATATATATGTATATATATATATATATATATATATATATATATATATATATATCGGCGCCTGACAGTTAGTCCATTGTAGGGTGAAGATGGTTAGGTTCGCCGGGGAGCTGAGAATGGCTCTCCCATTATTCCCACTAAATGGTCACCCATTTTCATGTGTTCCTGCTTTACTTTGTTTTCATCTCTGATTAGACTTCATTGATAATAGTAACGATATTGATATTAATAACAGTGTTATTGAAAGTATAACATAAACTGTAAAATTTGTCTGTATGGTTAGAATGTGGTGATAGTATTTTGAAGAGTGTGATGAGGTGGAAACCTTCCACATTATAGTAGTTAGTGAGAGCCCAGAACACTTTACCATTGCTTGTGTAGTGTGGGCCCAGGACAGTTGGAGGTGACGTGCTATGTTGTGCTGCTTTAAGAGGCAACCACACGGCCAGAACACCGTGGCCAGGCTAGCACTTTTGTTCACCTCTCTCTCTCTCTCTCTCTCTCTCTCTCTCTCTCTCTCTCTCTCTCTCTCTCTCTCTCTTTTTTTTT
>JAYMFT010164906.1:0-12351 GCA_038088735.1 Panulirus argus | reverse complement strand
AAATATATATATATATATATATATATATATATATATATATATATATATATATATATATATATATATATATAGCAACAATAGGACAGCCTTGATTAAGGCCTCAGCTGCCAGTGCCATCACAACTAACAAAAGAAAAAAGGAGCTGGGAGAGATGGGTAAATTAAAATAATCATGAGAGCTCCACTACCTTTATTATCTGTGTACCTATGTAGCATATTACACAAGAGTTGGGGCAAGGAGGAGGCGTATTCAGCACCACACAGGAAGTGTGTGAGTGCTGGTGGTAATACTGTTAAGCACAGCCGAGTGCAGGGGCTTCACACGTCCCTCTTATAACACTGTACTCACTTGGGCAATCACTCTCTCCCCTCTTCCTTTTCCCTCAATCTCTTCACCTCTCTCTTTTTTCCCCCCGACGATCTCTTTATCTCTTTAACAAGCCCAACTCTCCCCAATGAAAGTCTCTTTCTTCAGTAGGTGCCCTTTATCTTTATGTACTAAAACTTCAAAGGAGATTTAAGCAGGGGTCAGTGAAAATTTTCCACATTGAAGACTTCATCACTTCACCTGAAGAATGAATTACATCTCGTGGTAATTCACTTCACACTCCAGCACTTCCTTACTACTGGAGACTGGACATGATGGTGAAACAGGAGAATCAAGGGAATCAGATATCTGGACGACCAGGCTAAATCACCTGACAACAACCTAAGGGAACTGGAAATTTGCATAACCTTTTGTTTTACATTGAACTATGTTGGTGCAATAACCTTTTCATAATCCATTTTCTTATTCTTTACCACACAATCAATTAAAAACCATAAAGCATTTCTGAGCATATACTCCTTTTAAACTTTCATTCATATAAATCATATTAATGTATGTAAAACCCACTGGATCAAATATGATTCTGAGGAGAAAAGGATGAAGACAACATTCCTGCCAAAACAGCTGCAGTAAGACTTCCATGTATACTCTTCTTATCTTGTTAAATCTCCTAAGTGCTTGTCTACAAGGGAATACACAGTGCAGTACAAGACAGTACACATAGCCAATTGTCCTCTAATTCACTATAACACTAAAACCCAGTTATAATGTCATATCTTTGATGGAAGCAATTTTCCACACCTATGTAAAGCTGGAAGCCCCTGACATGAGAGGTGTGACAGCCCCTCACTGTGTCTGGCAGGCTAAGTCCACAGACAGGAACTGAGATTAATCCTACACACACGTGCCTTCCTTACTCACACTCAGCATGTAACCTTACATTATAATTCAACTAAATTCGCTTGAATACAAGGGGCCATAACAATGCAATGCAAATAATTTTGTATTTCACAAAGATCCCTAATGATAATAAAACCTCAATTCTTTGAGACTGTTCAATCAACTCCATGCCTTCAGATCTACTTTAAGATCCTTCACCACAAACCTTTATCAATCACTGCATTATCACAAATCATCCCAGTTTTACTGTCAACCTTTTCAGATCTATAAAGAACACTTTCTTCTTACATATACCAAAACCAGCATCATATAAACCCATACTCTACTAATCATTTACTTATGTTACAACTAATTTGAATGTCCCATCATTCATCACAGACAGCCTGCCTTTTACCCACAAATCCAGGGGTATACAAATCATCTATTAATGCAATTATTCTATAGTGAACTTATGTGCACGAATAATGAAAAAGAGCTTTTAAAATGAACCTTTGAACCCAATCACAGCATTTATTATACCTAAATGCTCAGCCAGCAAGGGGCTGACTTAAAGAGCTGGGACTTTAATACACCTTTCGATATACGTGGCCAAAAATGGCACTACCAATTACTTTAATAAATCATTTATCATCATTTATAGAATACGATGTACGCCCTAACTTTAAAAATCACCCGCTGTTTTAGCTTTGTGCTTCAATATATCATACTCAGAGGTTGAAAATAGTCATGTAATCATGACCAATGACACCCAACCCGCTTTTAAAACTCTCGCCTAAATTCAACGGGGGACAAAAAGAAAATGCTCAGCGGTGCTCCACTTTCCTCCTCCATATTCCTTAAGAATACTGCGTTCACATGCCCCTAACTTGAAGCACGGGAGCTAAAAAATCTAAAAAAAAAAAAAGAAAAAAGGTTCCTGGAAATGTGTCTGAAGAGATGGATGACATCGCTTCAGTGTGTGTGATGTACATTGCGTGTATTTCATAAAAAGGACATGTATCAATACATCTCCAATAAGTATATGTGTCCAGTATATACAGCGTACCAAAAAGACAATGTCTGAACAGCTTGCAAGAGTAATGTCCTGGAATGATGGTGGTGTTAACCAGATTCTATCTACAACATCTATATAATCAAGTTAAACTCGTATAAAAAAAAAAAAGTTAGTGCCAAACCTCCCACCACATGCGTCAGTCACATGCCTCTGAACTGCCCCTTTGCCAAATCTGATTGTTAATAACACTAAACAACGCGGAGTCATTAACAACGTGGGGTCATTAACAACGTGGGGTCATTAACAACACGGGCATCAGCCCCACCACACGAAATTGCTTTCTAAACCGGACATCAACGTAAATATTAAAAATAAATTGCAGATCTGATTCAAAACTGTTACTTTCTGAGCATTCCTGTCATGAGGGATATAAATGCCTTGAACTCATGAAGGAATAATGGTAATATAATCACAAAATCACGTTTACCACTAACCATCAGGACCGCACGTGTGACACAACTTGACACTTGGGGTCAACTGGCTAATGCTCATAAATTTACCAGAAATAAGAAACTGTCACGTAAAGCTGCCAATTGCAAAATTAAAATATATAATTGTTCCTAAAACACTAAACTGACTTATGGAGAAAAAAAAAACTTCTTCAAAACTATATGAAGTAAATACAAAACTGCTTAATACACTTACAAAGCTTAAAAGTCGATAACTGAACTATGAAGTATAACATCTCTCGAAACGATATGAAAAGCAAAAGATCGATATATTACAGATTAAATGTGTGTTCTGAAAGCAGTGGCCCTTTAAACGTACTTCCCAAATTAAAGTACACAAATTTCACTTTATTTCGTCAGTTTTAGCATTACAAATAACATCAAAATACAACGTAAATACAACATTACATTACAATATATCGTCTAATGCTCTGTGGCACGTAGTATCATATAATTCACAAAACAAAATAATTCTATATTACACTAGAGTTAATATCATGTTATCTGAACCATATTAAATGGACGACATGACAGTCTGGCTTAAGTATTTTTACAACAATCAACAATGAATTCAAATTAATATCGTATCTTTGATTTTTAAGTGAAATGTTTGCAATATATAAGCAACAAAAGCTCTGTATAGCTATACTAATTACCAGCAGTAATTCTCACAGTGCGGAATATCACAATTAATTATAACTTAAAAGCGAGACATTCTCGCGAGACAAGCAAGTTTTCCACTTGCTCAAAAATTCCTAAATACTTTTCTTCGTCTCTCCCTTCTCCCTTTCCATTAACTTCTACATTTTAATTAAGGTCCGGCCTTGATGTGGACTTTTGTCCTTGACTGGAGCCTCCAGCTTAAAAATAAAAGGTAATCTATTAACAAAATCATACAGGCTGTAAAAAATTCCATAAAAATCGACAGTAACAAGAAATCTTACAAACCGGTATACTGTCATACGTCTATCTGTTACACTGTGTATGACTGATATTGTATCATGAAATAAATACAATAGAATATCACTTCACCCAATCTGACGCTCCCTGTGAGGCATAAATACAAAATATACAATTTAACACAGCAGTTACGCCTTATACTGTTCTGTGGCCTTGTAATGTCTTCTGTTACATCCCACTAAAAACTGATACTTAGGTCGATAATCTTCCATGTAAGAGGCAAAGTGCCACCCTACCGCTTGAAACAGAAGGGAGCAATTAAGTCGCTAGACATACTGTAATTGATGTCGGATATGGGGTAATTACCAAGGTGATTAACAGTGTTTCTAGTCTTGATCATCAGTCTATTTGAAGTTATAATCTAGATCTCGTCCATCAAGCTTTAAGTGCGAGAGTACGACCCTTATGTACGACGGTGGGACCCTTAAGATCAAATAATGTGAAAAAAAAATCTTAAGTAAAGAAGCATAATGAGTTGCAGAAAAATTATATAGACAGAGCAATGCCACCCTGAGTGCGTGGACAATATACTGGGGTTTAAAAAGCTGTATGATAGGAGAAAACTTACAGAGATGGGGGCCCTAGGAGTGTGTAACTCCCTCCCGTACAGCAATAGAGATGGGGCCCCATGAGTGTACAACTCCCTCCCCGTACAGTACAAGAAATGGGGTCCCCACACGAGCGTGCAACTCCCTCCCCGTACAGTACAAGAAATGGGGTCCCCACACGAGCGTGCAACTCCCTCCCCGTACAGTACAAACAGGTAATTACACTGATGGGGACCCTATGAGTTTAAAATAATCAGTTCGCACCATACAACTGTAATTACAAACAGGTGATTGATTACACAATGCCGTGGCACACCTGTGTTCTTCAAACAAGCTATATAGAGTTAAACACTGCCAAATAATTTTGTAATTACCAACTAGTAATTAACTGTTAGTAATTATCAGTTTGGACGGCAGGTGGAGTAGGCTCTCAACGCTCGTTAGCCTTGTGACCAACTGTCGACCCATTACTGGTCTGTGCAACTACGGTAATGGCGACAATCCTCAGACGATCTGTGCTATACTGACAGACGGTAATGATGTCATGATTTTGCTAATGACGTAGGCGGCCTCCGCCACTGAACATGATGACGTGGTGATGGCGATGCAATGATGACAGTGACGTAATAAATGATGACGATGACAGGATTTTCAAAAGGGGCATTTTGTGGTTCATCTCAAACAGTATCTCTGAGCCATGACACACTCAAAAACTACTCAAACTTTTCAATAAAACTGCCTCGCAACTTTTTAAAAACTTTTGCACTATCTCACTTAATACTACGTCGTGACGCGCATGCAACCAGTGCAATTTTGATAAAACGTATTGCAAAACAGACGGACGTATTGCAATACTAATAACCGTATTGCGATACCGGCAGACTTATCAATCCGCTCACGTAATACATTTCAATAATCCCTTGTCAAGACGTTACAGCCTTCGAGTTAAACGGAGTGACCCTTTTGGTATCTTGGAGTGAAATTTGACCTAACCCCTTAATGGTCAGGTTAGGTCAGGGTAGGTCAATAATGCAGCCAGCATTCCATACATCTCCTACCAACAGTTTTATTACAAAGATTTTCAAGAAATCTCTTTGTTTCCTCTTTAAAAATAATTATCAGTCCCCCACTTAATATTCTTCATATTAAGAGACATAATGAATTGTAATTAACTATCTGCGGTGTACGGGAAGGGAGTTCTACACTACTGGAGGCCCCATCTCTTGATCACTCTCTCCTATCATACAACTTCTCAAAATTCATTTATGCAGTCTGCATTAAGCATGTCTGGGTCTCGATCATCAATATATTCCATCCAACCAACGCTCTTATACAAGTACTTTCTTAGCGTATTCTTTAAACAAGTTCTTTCGATTTGTTTCACGTTATGTCCTCTGGTTGCCCTACCTCACCATCTCTCGAGGAACTGTTCATTGTCCTCGCCATCGATCTCTTTTAAGGACTTGAAAGGTTTTACTGAGGTCACCTTACACTCGATGGTAGGCAAATACGTAACTTCTATAGCCCGTACCTGTAACTCAGCTCTCTGAATTGAGGTACCCTCTGTGATTCCCCCTCTTCTGGACCTTTTCTATTAGCTCTATGTGTCCCTTTCAGGTGCTGGTATATGGCGCCATAAGGCTAATTAACATTCCTAAACTACGTGGCGTTCCGCCCAACTCGTCGTCACACCAGGAAGCCGCCGTCTGAATGTACAGATCGACGGGGAGATCAAAGCCACCTGCCTTCGCTCAGGGCCGCGTTATGACGTATCTCTCTCATCTACAGGTCTGTCCAGGAAGCTGAGTCGCTTGGGCGCAATCAATACACAAGCAGTTATGGTCCCTCGTACGCTTTCCCAACCAGACGGAAAGCTAGTGTGTCTCGCAGTTAGTTAGTTAGTTACACTACCTTGGTGTCAACATACAGAAGCTATACGTTAACAGCGTTAACGTACAATGATGTTGACATACAGAAGCTAAACTACCACGAAGCTAACATACAACAAACATTCGTAATACGGCACACGATTTCGTTACATTCTGATCTATGTGGGTGATTTTCAGTCATTAATTCTGTACCAGTTTCCATAACAGTATTTCGCGTTCCGCCAACACATATTTGATTATATGTTAGTTAACATCAAACGGTGTGGAAATATGAATGCAAGTTATACAGATTGCCCGGACATTTTCATATACTCATATTTTGGGGTGAACAATACATGAATAAGCTACACACACACACCCACATACACCCACACCCACACACCCACACCCACACACACATCTGACTTTGGCAATCGCCAATTAGTGATCCAATAATTACGGAAAAAAAAAATTGCTTCCCGTTGCATCACGCCCACGTATCAGAGCCGATGCTTCTGAATCCTTGGCAATTTCGGTTGTATTGCGCAAAGTCAGTGCAATACTGAAATGGAGGTGCAAACTCTTTTGCTCAATTGCACTAATGCAAGCTTTTCATCAACGCGTGTTGCAAGAGCGACAACACGAGATATCATGTCACGTAGTGAACAACGGATCTCAACATTCTCTCCTCTGCAAATATCATTATTATCATTAATATCATCATTATTATCATCATTATCATCATTATCATATCACCCTAGGACCCATTCTCCGGGGGCTCCTGTAGCTTCAACGCTGCGCTACAATCAGTGTCTGGGAAAGGATGGACTCCTTTGGAGTTAGGAAGTTCTTCGACGAGATTCCTACCCGACAACGCAACCACGTAGAGGAGTGACTTTTCTCTCGAGGTATAACCAAAACCTGGAGTCCGGTAACACCTCTTTAATAATAATAATAATAATAATAATAATAACAATAATAATAATAATAATAATAATAATAATAATAATAATAATAACAATAGAAGAAGAAAAATAAGAGGTAGAGGAAGGAATAAAATTATACTAATACTACTACTAGTAGTAGTAATAACAATAATAATAATAAAAATAACCTATATGGTGTGAAAGAGGGGCTGAGGGCAACACTATAGTATAAATATCAAACGCCCCTTACCAACACACATTCGAGTACGTGACAGACCTTCCCGTTTTCAGAGACGGTTTTATCATTGCTAACATCAACAATTTCCAGAGATCGTAAACCACGAGCACCGTGTCTATACAGGAGTCCACACGCGTGGAGATGCTGTTCATCACTAACTGTTAAGCTAGTTCCCCTTGATAGCTGAAAATAATTGCTTTGAATATGCGAGTAAAAAATCCTTGACTGCAAACATCGTCGCTTATGCCCGGAGCAAAAGGCAGTACGTTATTAACTGCTTTATTGGGATAACATTTCTCCCTCTATCATTTATTTGAAGCGATAAACCACGCATGCAACCATAGCACTATACTGAAGCAGCATCCTGCAGTAAGGAACAGCATTGTTTTGGATAAAGGTCACTAAAATAATATGTGCCTCCAACATTACTTCGCTCCTCTCAAAGAAAACGGAGTTCTTACCGAGGAGTAAACCTACGGGGACCAGATCCTGTTTTCTTTACCCTCCTTACTGAAAACTGACCGACTCTCCGGCTATTACGTAAAATGAGAAATCAGTCTGTCCATGGCCGTCCCACTGCGTCTCCATCTAACAGACTACTGCTGAATGTGTCTGTCTACCGATTAGTTCTATACAACTGACTACCGCTATGTGTGTGTCTGTCTGCCCGTCTGCCTGCAGTTATATGTATGTGTCTATATCTGTCTTGACTCCGAACATATGTGTGTGTGTGTCTCTCTCACTACTGCTATAAGTGTCTGTCCATCAGTCTGAATACTGCAATACGTATCTGTCTGTCCGACTATTGCTATATGTGTGTCTTTCTATCCTCCTAACTAGTCAATACTGTCTATCCGTATCTGTCTGTCTGACTGACTGATTGCTGTCAGATGTGTCTGTGTCTAAATCAGTGAGAAGCAAGCTGACACACTGAAAGGCACGCGTCAATCAGTGGCAATTTTCTCTTCGAATTAGACCACCACAACAGCTCTTAACCACACGACAGTGAGCAGCACTCTGATAGAGAACGAACCAAAAGCCATCCCGTACACTCTTGACACGCCAACAAACAAGCCAGCCACACGAAACAAGCCAAACCACTCAAGAGAGCAACCAGTCGGCATAAACAACTCAAGCCAACAACAGCAAGAACAACTCAAATCGACAAAGAAGCCAGTAACATATGCAGCTGAAGCCACCACTTTGAGGACGCCCAGCCACGGGGCAATCTACGTGGGCAAGCAAACCCAGCAGTATGGCAGTAACAAGCAACCACACTCTACCATAAAAAGCAACCATACTCCCATAACATGCAACCATACTACCATAAACAACCACATGCTACCATAACAAGCAACTATACTACCATAACAAACAACCGCAGCGCCAAACAAACATACTACCACAAGAAGCAACCATACTGCCATAAGCAGTCATATTACCATAACAAGCAATCACACTACCATAACAACCATACTACCATAACATGCAACCACACTACCAAAACAAGTGACCATATTACCATAACAAAAAACCACAATGCCATAACAAGCAACCACATACTAGTATAACAAGCAAACATACTACCATAACAAGCAACCATACTACGAAGACAAACATCCATACTACTATAATAAGCAACCATACAGCCATAACAAACATCCATACTGCCAAGTCATTATCAAATTTTCAAACTACTGTCAGTCAGACACCGCAGCCATCAAGACAATAATCATAAAAGTATGAGCAGCAAAAAATTAATTTAAAGAAGAAATTATCGACCTTTTCATAGTAAAAATCAGCGACCCTTGTAAAGAAGAAGTCAGGGACGCTTTTCAGCTCCTTTAACCAGAGCGGGACAACCTTTAGGCAGAACGCTACGATGCCTTGATGGCCCGGCCTTAGACCTGATGGCTCATTTCAAGAGACAGGTTTTTTCACTTTCTCAAAAATTCGTAAATACTTTCACTGTCTGTTTTTCCCCCTTTCTCAATTCTCTCTATATTTCAATTTGGGCCCGGCCTTGGTGTGGACTTTTGTCCGTGACTGGAGCCTTAAAAAGAAAAAAAAAATCCAAGGGTCATAACCGGTGTGCTTAAGGGCCGTACCCATTGTGCTCAAGGGCCGTCGTGCTCAGAGGTGAAACGCAAGTTCAAAAGGATCGTACCGTCGTTGCTCAAAGGAACCCACCTTCGCGCTCAAAAGAGATCGTACCGTCGTGTCCAGGAGGCTCACATCTCCTACATACAATCCACATTACGAGCCACCGGATCTCCCTCGAGTCCAACCAAGACTCCTGGACTCTGGACCAACCACACCGTCCAACCAGCAAGACCAGACAGTCAACCGGTTCAACGCATCATTGTACCCAGTGCCCCCAAGACTCCTCAGCTGAGTCTACTACTGCCACGGCGGCAGCAACCATCCTCACCAACGTCAGATTTTACATTGGAATAAAAAATCTAACAAGTCGACGGAGATCTACAAATTTCCTTCTACAGTACCTCGCCAGATTTCTGAAACTTGACCCTTCTAATAGCACACTGGACATGAAAAAGTCATCTTATTTCTTTCTTATATGAAAATCAATTTGTAACACACACAAACACACATATGCGGTACAGATGACAGAGTCTTTGAGGGTAGAATCCTCTCTTGACTCCTTCCTCTGTTCCTTCTTTTCCAGAAGTAATACAGGAGGAGAGCATTTCCAAGAAACCTCCCCCCCCCAACCCTACCCCTCCCGCCCCTCTCAAGTGCTTTCTAGGACTAGTTAGATATATAGTTATTTTCTTTGAACATTATAATCCCAAATCCGTCCCATCAAAACCAAAACCACCCAAGTTCCTCGTCACGTAGATCACCCCCTCATCCTAACTGCTCCTCTCACTTCCTCAGTCGCAAAACAAATCCGGACGAGAGGGGAGGGAAAAGAGGAGAGGGGATGGAGGGAGGGGGGGAGAGAGAGTGAGGGGATGCTGGATAGGGTTGGGTTGGGGGGGGGATCGTGTCGTGGGAGAACTAGCCTCGTGTACCGGCAGGTAGAACAGACTCCCGACAATTAGGGTAACAATTAACCGTAAAGGACACTCCCTAATTCATTATGCGCCGGGGAGCACCTGACATTTTCATAGTCCGGGGGGGTTAATTCTCGGCATGGGAGGGGGGGTTAATGGAGAATTAATGGGGAATTAGAATTAAGAGCGGCCCGGCCCGGCCTGGCCCGGGGACCCCGCCTGCTGCTGCCGCCGCCGCCGCCCGGTTCCGCACCGCTGCTGGATCTGATTGTGCCGCGCCGGGGATCAGATTGTGTCTGTGTGGGATGTTGATTACATCTCTGAGTGCGCGCGTGTGTGCGTGTGTGTGTGTGTGTGTGTGTGTGTGTGTGTGTGTCTTGGGAGGGGGTCCTGACGGTGCCCGATTCTCCAGCATGTCTGCCCCTTGATTGCCTAGAGTGCAAGATGTGATCTGGTCTTCGCTGCGTTTATCGAGATAATCCCTTTGTGATTATTATCGGTCCGCCCTCCACCCACCCCTCCCCTCTCCCGCCCCCGCCCTCCTTCCCCCCTAGTCCGTCTAAGTCTAATCCGATCTGATTACGTGTTCTGGATCTCCACTGTGATGTACACCGATCCCGTTCAAAAGGGGGAGAGGGAGGAGGAGGAGGAGGAGGAGGAGGAGGAGGATCCGGTTCTGGAAAAGGAAGTCGTGGGCCTTTTTCCGGGTTCTCCTCCTCAAGACCCGTGCTCAGAATACCATTATCATCATCAGCGACGATAAAACTCGGCAACGTCTGAATATCTGTGTCGGGGGAGGTGACGCGGACGGTACACCTCGCTACAGCGGGTGCGCGGATGAGCGAGTTGCTGGTTGAGGTCAGCAGGTATACATACAGGGACCGCATCGGCGTCGGAGTTCATTATATACCTCAGCATTCGGCCGACACACGCCCGGCCGAATCTTGGCCACGGGGGGGTCCTAACTGTTCCTACGCCAGCGTTCCTCATTCCGTCGTCGTACGCCTGGCACGGGAGGGGAGGAGGCCGGCCCGGCTAGCTGGCCGGCCGGCGCGCGGCAGCAGGCACTTACCGCGGACGCGCAAGGCTAGAATGTAATTTACTCTTGAAGTTATCTCTGGTTATCTTATTTCTTGACCTGATCATATGAAAAGCAATCTTAATGCTCCTTTGTGAACAGCAAGTAGACCCGAGACCAAGTAGCAAAGCCTGGGCAAATGACGATCCTATACCAGCTCTAATTAACCGTAGGCTCATTAAATATAGCAACAACAAAAGTTATTTAAACTTCCAAACAGAGTTCAACATAACCTGACCTGACTTCACGCATGCGTACACAAACCATCATCACCTGACAACGCCACCACAGGCTATAATGTCTTCTCTTATCTGTCTTTCCCGTGTACTCCCATTTTACCTTTCCCATGTACTCCCATTTTACCTTTCTCGTGTACTCTCGAGATATCCTTCCCATCTATTCCTCTGTAATCTTTCCTATGTACTCACATGTAATCTTAGTACACTGTGACGCAACCTTAAACATTAACATGTTGCTGGTGAGGTATGGTGGATATGAGAGAGAGAGAGAGAGAGAGAGAGAGAGAGAGAGAGAGAGAGAGAGAGATTATTTACGATACCGTATATATTACATAGATTTCAGCAACTCGGAACGTGCCATTTTGAACCAATATACCTTTCGTTATAAAGACAACGCCTCCACAGATAAAATCACGTTCAACATAAAGCATAATATTTCCTCGTGGAAAGAACGCCAAATATTCCTCGATATATACATAACTTACGAACGTGAATGACTGAAGGAGGACGGGGGAAAAAAAATCAGTGTTAATTATCAGAATCACAAATGCTGCCCTCCAGCGTTGAACGTGTTCGAAGCTGAACCATTAGTTAATGAGATCTCACAGATAGTCAGCGTTTAATACACAAATGTTGACACAAAATATCTTCTGCCGTCCATCATCTCTCTTTCCAGTATATATATATATATATATATATATATATATATATATATATATATATATATATATATATATATATATATAT
>JAYMFT010164895.1:0-12351 GCA_038088735.1 Panulirus argus | reverse complement strand
CTTCACTTGCTCTCACCTTTTGCCATTCTACACTCAATCTCTCCTGATATTTCTTCACACAAGTCTCCTTTCGAAGCACACTCATTCTCACCACTCTCTTCTCCTCGACATTCTCTCTTCTTTTCTGAAAACCTGTACAAATCTTCACTTTTGCCTCCACAAGGTTTTTCATTCATATTCACCTTTTCACAAGCTAGTGAGATAGCACTAAGAATAGATGACTGAGCCTTAGAGGGAAAATCCCCACTCGGCTCCCTTCTCTGTTCCTTCTTTTGGAAAAGTAGAAACTGGAGGGGTGGATATCCATCCCCCCGCTCCCTCCCCTTTTAGTCGCCTTTACAACATGCAGGAAATACGTGGGTATAATTCTTTCTCACTGGTTTCCCCATTAGCGAGGTAATACCAGTTCATTATTTTGGAGTTTACGTTACTTACAGTAAACTACTTCACCATATTGTACTGCATGTCAGTGCATAGAAGGTACATAAAACTATGTATCTTTACAAAAAGTGTTATCTTAAACTGTTGTCAATCCTTTTAACAAACAAAATCATGGCATACATACAATGTTTTTCATTCATATTCCCCTTTTCACGAGCTAGCACTAAGAATAGAGGACTGAGCCTTAGAGGGAAAATCCTCACTCGGCTCCCTTCTCTGTTCCTTCTTTTGGAAAAGTAGAAACTGGATGGGAGGATATCCAGCCCCCTGCTCCCTCCCCATATAGTCGCCTTTTACGACACACAGGAAATACTTGGGTAGTATTCTTACTCACTGTTTTCCCTATTAGCGAGGTAATACCAGTTCATTATTTTGGAGTTTGCATTACTTACAGTAAACTACTTCACCGTATCGCACTGCATGTCATTGCATAGAAGGTACATGAAGCTATGTATCTTTACAAAAAGTGTTATCTTGAACTCTTGTCAATCCTTTTAACAAACAAAATCATGGCATACATACCTTTCAGAGTGATTATTATAAAGAAAACTGGTTTACTAAAGCCCTACATGGTCTACAATCTATAACTGTAATTTCAATTTGTGATTTCATTTGATTTGAATGTTTAGGGATAATTCAGTTCAGAAAATAGAAACACGATTCACAGAGGCCTAATAGATATGTAGTTTACTTTCTTCCTTCCCCAGGAGTCCATTCCATCCTTATGGTAAACCAGCAGTGCGCAGAAAACTATACGGTTACAGAGCAGCACCACAGGTCTTAGAGTGTAGTCATGTTATGTGTGCATTTATATGGGGAAAATGCAGGGCAGTTCGGTTTTAAGTGCTCATTGACTTTTTGGTGGTAGTTACATCATATGCATGAAAAGTCTTGGGATGCTGAATCGATGTCTTTAGAGTTGTCTTCATTATAGAAAGGAGAGTGTGACTTGTATGTGTTTGGTGAGTGTGGTCTCAGTTGGATGTAATTCTGTAGAGGTGGTGTATATGACTAAGTTGGGATGATTATGGTTTAGTCATTGTTAGGTCATTTCATTGTGTATGTTTTGTCATCGTTGTGTTTGGTGGGAAGGGGGGGGATCTGTGAGTAGAGTTTACTAAAGTGTAAGGCAGGTGTAATTTTTTATTTTAGTACTTAGGGGTTGGTGGTTAGTTTTAGAGTGGTAGAGCAGGGAACATCCTACCCATTGAGAAGCATTGTCTCACCTATCGGTCTTGTAGAGAAGGTAGCATCCTACCTAGTGAGAAGCATTGTCTCACCTGCTGGTCATGTGGAGTAGGTAATGTCCTACCCTGTGAGAAGCATTGTCTTGCCTACTGGTCTTGTACAGTAGATAACATCCTACCCAGTGAGAAACATTGTCTCGCCTACCAGTCTTGTAGAGTAGGTAACGTCCTACCCAGTGAGAAGCATTGTCTCGCCTTCCAGTTTTGTAGAGTAGGTAACGTCTTACCTAGTGAGAAGCAATGTCTCACCTACCGGTCTTGTAGAGTAGGTAACGTCCTTCCTAGTGAGAAGCATTGTCTCACCTACCGGTCTTGTAGAGTAGGTAACGTCCTACCTAGTGAGAAGCATTGTCTCACCTACCGATATTGTAGAGCAAGTAACATCCTACCCATTGAGTAGCTTTGTCTCATCTGCCAGTCTTGTAGAGTAGGTAACATCCTACCTAGTGAGAAGCATTTCTCACCTACCAGTCTTGTAGAGTAGGTAACTTCCTACCCAGTGAGAAGCATAGTCTCGCCTACCAGTCTTGTAGAGTAGGTAATGTCCTACCCAGCGAGAAGCATTTTCTCACCTACTGGTCTTGTAGAGTAGGTGACGTCCTTCCTAGTGAGAAGCTTTGTCTCACCTACCAGTCTTGTAGAGTAGGTAATGTCCTACCTAGTGAGAAGCATTGTCTCACCTACCGGTATTGTAGAGCAGGTAACATCCTACCCATTGAGTAGCTTTGTCTCATCTACCAGTCCTGTAGAACAGGGAACATCCTACCTAGTGAGAAGCCTTGTCTCACCTTCCATTCTTGTAGAGCAGGGAACATCCTACCCAGTGAGAAGCCATGACTCACCTCCCAATCTGATGGAGGAGGAAACAATAAGAGAGGTTACCTTAGTTTTGGGCCCTAACATGACAAAATAACTGACTTTAAGCATGACACAGATGATGATAGCTTGGTCACAGAGTTGACTGTGCAAGTAAAAGGCTGAGAATAAGATGACAGTGACTTACTGTATGCAAACTACAAAAGAGAAATGTTTTTCAACTTTCCTTTTCTATATGAGTAACTCTGCACCTCGTTGTTTAAAAATTTATTGCTGCTTATGTAATTTTTGCATATTTTTTATTTACAGAAGAAGGAACACAAGAAAGACAAGAAAGAGAAAGAAAAGGAGAAAGAGAAAGATAAAGTGAAAAAAAAGAAAGACAAAAAAGACAAAGAAAAGGAAAAAGAAAAATCAGATAAAAAGAAGGAAAAGGAAAAGACAAAGCAAGACAAAAAAGAGAAAAAGGTAAAGAAAGAGAAGGATGAAGGTTCCAATGTACCAAGAATCACAATGAAATTACCATCCACCACAGGGAGCTCTCCTCCTTGTCCTGGTACATCTCGTCCTATGGACACTACTGCCACACCTAAACTGTGAGTTGGCTCTGTTATTATATATGGTTTATATGCATAAATTCATGACTTAATAACTTATTTTAACCTCTTTCAGTGTTCTTTAATTAATTTATATCATCATTATTGTTAGTGTAATTCTCTCTCTTTCATACATGCACACCTTTTCATGCTTTAGCAAGGAAGTGCCAGGAACAGATGAAGAAATGGCCTCATTTGCTCAGACCCACTTTCTTGCTGTCTTGTACAATGCATTTATACTAAAGAACCCTCTTACCAAAAGCAAACCAGAGACCTTTTCATGGTTTCCTCCTACTGATTTTTTTTTTCTTATTCACACCTGTTCGCCATTTCATGTTTTAGAGGGGTAGGATCAGGAGCAGACAAAGAGAAGGCCTCACTTGCTCATATCCATTGTCTAGCTGTCATGTGTAATGCACGGAAACCACAGCCCCCAATTAGTAACCATGCCCCATAGACCTTTCTGTGGTTTCTCCTGGCTGCATCACATGCCATTTCATTGCTGCCAGGGCTTATATGATGCAACAGTTTTTTTATTCTCACTGTGGCTGGGGCACATGCTTTGATATTACTTGAATTGGCTCCTTCTACTTCTAGCCAAAGTTTTGGCCATTAATGCTTGTAGTGACATTCTTTGCATTCTTACCATACACTAGAGTTCTAAGTTTTTTCATACAGTGACCAGTATATGTGAAGTCAAGGAAGCCTGAATGAGATATTCATCCTCATATTTTGTAATAATTTGTGCTAGTGCTATAACACTCCCACAAGGTAATAGGTATTAGGAATGAAAACCCTTAGTAGTCTTATTTGTTTTTGACAAACTTTCAAAAACACCACACATCTCACCACTTGCCAAAAATAACTTGTAGAGTACCTAACACACACGGCAGCAGAGAAGTTCAAGTTAAAGTGTGTATCACAAACATAAACAGGATTTCATTAAATTGAGTTGGATATTTTATCAAGAAAATTTTATTTTTATTAATCACAATAACTAACTTTTTTTTTTTTTTTTTTTTTTTTTTTTTTTTTTTTTTTTTTTTTTTAAGAACATCTTGCAGTGAGTGTATGGTAGATGTTAGGAATGCTGCAGTGAAAAGGTTAATTGATGTGAAAGTAGCAAACATTTTTTTAGAAATCTGTAGAACATTAACAACCTAGCCTAATATTCCCATGCAACGTAGATTTATCTGAAATTTTAGTACTGTAGTCAAGATAAGCCAATGTCACTCTTATCAAACCTGTGATGTTACATGGTCAGTTATGAGCAATGAATCAGATGGAATCTTTCTGAATTAGCTGCAAGACAAACATTGTCAAGCAACAGCCTCTTAGTGGAGATAATAACCCAAACATTTTTCAGATATCATCCAAGGTAAGGTATGTATCATCTGCTAAGGCTTCTTAGTGGAAATCATAACCTACACATTTTTCAAATATCATGAAAGGTAATGTAAGTATCAGCTGCTAAGGGTAGTTAGCAGAGACCGTAACCCTTACATTTTTCAAATATCATCAAACAAGGTAAATAT
The DNA here is from genome assembly GCA_038088735.1 of Panulirus argus. NCBI lineage: Eukaryota > Metazoa > Arthropoda > Malacostraca > Decapoda > Palinuridae > Panulirus > Panulirus argus. Next base: position 7,716 of record JAYMFT010164895.1, on the reverse strand, counting down.
CAGCTGCTAAGGGTAGTTTGTTGAAGATCCAAGGTAAGGTGAATACCAGATGCTAAAGGTAGTTTAGTGAAGATGTAAGGTAAATTCCAGCTGCTAAGGGTATAGTTTGGTCAAGTTTTTATAGGTTCTCTTGCTTTATGTAAGTGTTTTACTTAATCAAATGCTAAGGGTGTGTAGTGTGGTCAGGTTTTTATAGGTTCTGTTACTTTAAGTTTTCACCTAAATTTGTATTACTTAATCCTATAATTTCACAGTATTTTTTGCCCTTCACACCACCAAGATATTTAATAATATTGGAGAAGAGAAAGGGATTCCTGTCATATTTCCCCCAGTTTTAATGTATTGATCATATGACATACAACTTTTCATGAGAAAGCACATGATATTGTTGATTTGATGGTATGTCAAAATATGGTTATTGCAAATTTGACTACTTTTACTTATATTAGGAAACCTTTTTTACCATACCGTTACTCCAAGACTTACAGGAACATAAAAGTTGTAATATAGGATGGCTATTTGGGGTTAATGATGAAAGTACCTGAAATAGGAGAGTTAGTTACAGGGAGATGTTCAATTTAACCTCTGCAGAAATTTGGTGGCATTCTTCATTTGAAGATCTAAAGTATTTTAACATTAATGGACTGTCGTAAAAATGATGCAAGGTATTAGAGTTAAGGAATTAAAGATTGTACTATGTCATGAAACTTTGGATGCTGACAGCATTTGTATGACAGCAAAGAAAGTTTGAGATATGAGTTCCCATGGTGTAAAAATCCATCCCATACCTCTCACTTGTATAATAGTTTTCTGGCAGTCTCAGCCATATTCCAAGATGTGCACTGCCTTTTTATCCTCATTTTTAGAGCCAGCTCCACACATTATTGAACTCATTTTACTTGTCTCTTGTTTCATTGTTATCTGTGTTATTCATCCATCCATCAATTTTTCCTTCTCATAAGCCAACATCACTCTTTTAAATAGTATGTGTTTACTAATATACCTACTTATATTCATATTGAAACACACTATGAAGATTTTTCCTTTTGTGAAAATGGAGCAGGTATTGTTCAAGAGCCATTGTTCACTAGGGAAGACTCTTGCTGTATATCTAGCATCTTCAGTATATGACATGAATTTAGTTCAGGTTATTTAAAAGTGTAACAGACTTATACTCTACGATATTTTCCCACATTTCTATAATGTTCTATGTATTCCAGTGAACCATCCTCCTTTTTTTTGAGCTTCTCATTTAACAATGTATCCTTATAGATAATTTTTTGCTTATATTCCAAGTCACACATCAACTGGTGTTGGAATATTACCGGTAGTGGGACCATCTCATTTTTTAAACGTCAAGTAGGTATAAGTATTTCCATGGGACCTTTTATTGTCATAGCCAGTGTTAGGCATCCCCTGGATATGCAAGTGTTACTTGTAGTTCTGCTGAAAATGTATTGTTCTAGCTTTTGTAAGGCATCCCCTGGACTTGCTATAGTATAGTGTAGTATTTTGCATCAGGCATGAACCAGACTTTGGAGTTCATCTCTCGGTGGTGGTATAAGGCTTTTGTTTTAGGTTATCAGAAGAATGGCCCTTAATTTTTTATGGTTTTCATTTTAAAAGGAAATGGTCTTACTCTTTTTCAGACCTGCTATTGACTTCCTTTTCTCCCATTTCATGTATAAATTTGCTCCTGAAATTTTTATCCTCATAATCAAAGTCCATTTGATTAGCATGAAATCTTTTTGAGTATGCTTTCTTTATCCTATTATTTATGATGGTTGAACCAGTACGGTTCTGTGAAAATTTCAAGTTTCTTTTGAACTTTCAGTATTATGTATTATTTTTCAGATATGGATGTATTAACATTTATCTTGGATGTACTGGTATAGTTTTCAATGCTTTAGTAGAGTATGGGTTGTCTCAGACTTTAGGCTTTGGCCTCCTTTATTTATTCATATACTTGCATAAACTTGTGTTGTTAATATTTTAGATTAGAACTAATGAATAATATCTTTGAAATTCTAACTTTGAATACGTAAATGATATCTTTGGTATTTTTTATACACTTATGAATAGGTATGGTAAATTGAAAACAATAAGGTTTGCTGCATATTTAATGTCAGTATATAAGAGATTAATTAATTTCAAGACATTTTCATCACCCTTTGGTATCAAGGCATGCACGAACATATTTTATGTATTCATTATTATTGTTCCTCAGAAATTTTGGAATATATACAATTTTTTGCTTTATTGATGAGATGTTCCTATTCAGAGTGATCAAGCCTGTAGTAAAACATGAAGATGATGTGCCTGTGACCAAACATCCGCCCACCTCATCAGGCTCCCATGATGACCAGCCTGGCTCTCCAGAGATTGCTAAGTTTTCTGCCCTTATAACCAGACCTCCTCGTAGTCAGCAGAAAAAGGGAGAATCGCCACCAGTTGTGCCCGTTTTAAAGATCAAGGATGTTCAAAATCCAGTCATTAAGCAAAAGGAGGGCAAGGATCAAAGCCATTCTCAAACAAAAGCCAAAGAAGCGAAGGAAGTACCACCACTCAAGATAAGGAACCCAACAACAGCTACACCCAAGCCACAGTCCACACCAAAACTCCCTACCTTAAGTAAACCTCTCACCACACTCAAACAGTCAGCCACCACCAAGCTACCAACTACAGCAAAGCCATTGAGTATGCCTAAGCCCCCAACCATGTCTAAGCTTTCTGAAGAGAAGAAGACTCCAGGTAAACTTTTTCCTGTATCCCTTTTATGCTGGTGTTAAGAGTTTCATCTTGCCTCCTTTATGTTTCATTGTGCTTTAGGCTGTTATTCTGCCTTCTTTATTTTAGAATTACCATAACTTCAATATCTCCACTTTTAGTTGTTAATGACTAAGTAAAATCTCTGCCCACTTTTCAGCCATTAAAGAGATGGGAGAGAAAATGCCAGCTTTCCTACGAGTGTCTGTAGTGATATTTTGTCACATGGAGGGGCTAGTGCAAAGTTTTGTCTGAGTAATCTGCTTGTGTTACAATAATGGTGTTGTCCTCTGCTACACACATTGCATACTTGTTTATTTTGGATTGATCCAGGAAAGTTTTACAGCCATTTGTCCAGTCTTTGTTAGTTCATGCAGATTGAAGAGTTTCTCTAGCTTTCATGCTTTGCCTCTCCAATTTTATATTTGATGCCATTTTTGATATATATTTTTTTTTATCATACTTGTTTACTGTTTCCCAGTTAGCAACAGAATGCCAAAAACTGTTGAAGAAAAGGCATCATTCATTCACCTTCACTATGTAGATGTCATGTAAAATGCACCAAAACCACAGCCTCCTATCTGCAACCAGGCTCCACAGACCTTTCCATGGTTTCCCCTGACTGCTTTATATGCTCTGATTCAGTCTAGTGACAGCATGTTCAGGCTCCAGGCACTCAAAGCAGCTTTCACTCCATCTACTCCTCTGTATCCCCTTACTCCTTGTTCCCTTTACCCAACAGACATACCTTCTTAGTAAGCTACTCCCCACTCCTCTTCTCAAGACTGACACAATATTGGGCAGACAGATACTGTCACAAATCTTGTACCTCACCAATATGCCTTTCCAAAGTGTGGAAATATCCAGCTCACCCTAATCTTAAGCTCTTGCATGATTAATTAACTAGTAACTATTATGACCACCCAGTTCTGCAATGATCTTTGATATTTCAGCTATGTATTTTCAACTGATTGGCTGCCAAAATCCAGTAAACCGTTTCTTATTTATTTATTTAAACCAGATGAATAATGTGAAAGAGTGTAGAGGAAAAATGCCTAATGACTTATCCTTCAGCGAACACAACAAAACAACGATTACCTCATGCAGAAGGATGGCAGGCTGGATACTTTATACCTCCAGGACAAAGGAAGGAAAACAAATGATGATGTTATTCATGGTATTAATTCTTTCACAAATTGAATATTGTTGCATTCTTACATCACCTTACAAGGTAGGCAAAATTGCTGCTTTAGAAACTGTCCAGAGATCTTTCACAGCCCTGAGGTAAAAGACTTGAATTACTGGAAACAACTGAGATCATTGAGGCTATACACCCTTGAGGCTGTACCTAGAAAATCCAAGAAGGTATGGTTCCCAGCTTACATTCATAAGTAACATTCTACTGTCACGACAGACATGTAAGACTTTGTAAAGTACTTTCAGAAGTAACATTATACTGTCACGATAGGCATGGAAGACTTTGTAAAGTACTACCTCTGAAAGCTAAAGGTGCTATATACCCAGAAAGAGAGGACACCTTAAATGTCAGGGGCCCAAGACTCCTTAACACCTTGCCATTTACTATCAGAAACAGCATGGGACGTATGATAGAAAAGTTTGAGAGTGCATTGGACAGGTTTACAAAGTGTACCAGACCATCTAGGCTGTGTGGGCTATGTGGGCTTGAGCACTGTGGTATCCAATAGCTTGGTAACCAACAACTCAGTCCAGCAGCCTGTGCCCAGCCCATCCTGTGGGGGAGAAGACCTCCAAAGACTCCACAATGTATCCATGAGGTATTCTTATGTCCAAACCATTTCAGTATACCCTCTTCAGCTCTTTCCTACACTCAATTCCAGCTACCATACTTCTTTACATTACCCCCCCCCCCCCTTTTTTTTTCCACACTACATTTTGCCCTCAAGCATTTCATGTCTAACACGTTTTTGATTTTAACAATCTAGATCAGTATACAATGATAACAGTAAGGGAACAATCATGACAGAACGTGAAGTCACTTTAGAGACAGGAAAGTACTCATAATGGGATATTTCAGTTTTCAAGAGATAGACTGGGGGAACTTGAATTTTCATGGTGACAGGGAGTCATGGAGACAGGATTTTAGATTGTATGCTGGAAAATTTACTATACTAGCATGTCAATGAACACAGTAGGATGAGAGGGGCTAATGAATCATCACTGCTAGATCTTATCTTCACATATACAGGCATAGGTATTTAGAATGATAGTTATGACACACCAGTTGGAAAAGGTGATCAAGTAATGCTAAAGTTTAACTATGTTGTAAATGAGGATATTAAGGGAGCTGAGGTGAGACAAGACTTAAAGAGAAGATACAGTTCAAGAAACTACGCAAACCTTGGCAATTTCTTTGGTAACATAGAATGAGAAAACCAGGAACTAAGGCTTTGTGATGAGGGGTTCTGTGAAATTTACAGTGAAGGAATAGGAACATGGGTACATTTAGCCTCAAATGCAGAGGAATCATAAGAAAGAGGAAAGAATGATTTTATAAAATATCAAAAAGTAAAGGAGCTATGAGGTAAGCAGTGGCGACAATATAGGCGGCACTTCAGGCACTCCAGCCAGCCAGCCAGCATTTGCAAGGAATGAGTATACAAGGATAAGAAAGACACTTTGAAAAGGATGTTATGGACAATGCAGGAGATAATCCAAAGCCTTTTCATGAAAACATCAGAAGTCATTTGTCAGTTAAAGAGCAGCTAATCAGGCCAAGGTATTAAGAGGGAAAAATTTTAGAGGCTTTTGATGTAAAGATGTGTGAGGAATAAAATAACAAGTTCAAGGGTATTTTCACAGTGGTAAACATTATAGCCCCAACACCAGTGAAATGGAATGAGGAGGAGGTGTTAGAAAACCTTAAGATATCTAGAAAAGACATTAATAGTATACGTAAGGGTTTTGACCCATGCAAGTCTCGTGTCCCTAATGAAATTTCATTAAATGTGCTGGAGATATATGTAAGTATACTAGAAGTATCACTTGAAATACAGTTCAAGATGTCACTGGATAGAGGCAGAGTGCCAAAGGGAATTAAAAAAGGAAAATATCATACCTGTTAATAAGAAAAGAGACTGAGAACAGACACTGAACTACAGACCATTCTCACTGACACATTGCTGTAAACTAGACCATTTCCAGTGCCTGTGTAGTAAAAAGCTGTCCCCCAAGGAACTATTATTGCACCCCTGTTCCTCCTTCCATGTGACATCAGTGGAGCATGAGTCACAGTTTCACATCCCCTGCAGATGATAGTAGAATAATTATGAAAATCTTGTTTGTAGAGGACACTGAAAGGCTGTGTGGAGAGACTGAACAGTTGAGTCTTCCATAAGGCTACCAAAAATAAGAATGGTGTGCTTTTCAATGGGAATGAATTCCAACTTCCCAGGTATGGGGAAAGTAAAGAAATTAAATTAAGAACAGTACAGAATACTAGATGGACACAGATGCTGTCACACATTTAGAATGAATAACATGAAAGACCACAAAATGATGAAATCTGATGACTGTACCTTAGCAAAAGCAACAAAACAACAGTTACCCTAGATGGACGGTCTGATGACCTTAACTTTAGCAAGAATAACAAAACAGTTACCCCAGATGGATGGTCTGATGACCTTACCTTTAGCTAAAACATCAAAACAACCATTACCCCAGATGGATGGTCTGATGACCCTACATTCAGCTAAAACAATAAACCAACAGTTACTCAAGATGGATGGTGGGATGAACCCTTTCAAAACAAGAAAGGAATGTGTGTGAGAAATACTTAGATAAACAGATGGATTTGTATGGCATTTATGGATCTGGAGAAGGTATATAATAGGAAGCAGTAAATAGCTATATCACTATTATCAATTCCACAAAAACCCACTATTAGGAGAGTAAAAAGCAGAAAAACAGGAGTTTTTCTGCTTTTTACTCTCCGAATAGTGGGTTTTTGTGGAGTATGTAATAGGGTTGATAGAGATGCTTTGTGGACGGTCTTAAGAATATGTGGTGTGGGAGAAAAGCTACTAGTAGCAGTGAGAAGTTTTAATGAAGGGTGTAAGGCATGTGTGCAAGTAGAAAGGGAGGAGAGTGAATGGTTCCTAGTGAAGATCGGTCTGCGGTAGGAGTGTGTGATGTCACCATGGTTGTTTAATTTGTTTATGGATTGGGTGGTGAGAGAAGCAAGTGCAAGAGTCTTGCAGAAAGGGGTGAGTATGCAATCTTCTGGGGATGAGAGGGCCTGGGGAGTGGGTCAGTAGTTGTCCACCAATCACTTTGTAATACCTATAACTCTTATACATTACTGTAATACCTGTAACCCTCTTATACAGTACTGTAATACATGTAACCCTCTTATACAGTACTGTAATACCTGTAACCCTCTTATACAGTACTGTAGTACCTGTAACCCTCTTATACAGTACTGTAATACCTGTAACCCTCTTATACAGTACTGTAATACCTGTAGCCTTTTTATACAGTACTGTAGTACCTGTAACCCTCTTATGCAGTACTGTAATACCTGTAACCCTCTTATATGGTACTGTAATACCTGTAACCCTCTTATACAGTACTGTAATACCTGTAGCCCTCTTATACAGTACTGTAATACCAGAAACCCTTTTATACATTAATGTAATACCTGTATCACTGATATACAGTAATGTAATACCTGTAACCCTTTTATACAATATTGTATATATGTCATATTTAAAACTTTAACTTCATCAGGAATTTGCTGTTTATATCTCATATGTAAATACTAACATGATCATGAATGTACTAAATATATCTCATAACTAAACAGTGACATCATCAGAAACATACTGTATATATTTCATATGTAAATACTAACATGATCATGAATGTACTAAATATATCTCATAACTAAACAGTGACATCATCAGAAACATA
>JAYMFT010164874.1:0-12351 GCA_038088735.1 Panulirus argus | reverse complement strand
GGATTTTTCCTCTAAGGCTCAATCCTCTGTTCTTAACGCTACCTCGCTAAAGCGGGAAACAGCGAATATGTATGAAAGAAAAAAGAAAAAGATATATATATATATATATATATATGTGTGTGTGTGTGTGTGTGTGTGTGTGTGGATTATCCCTGGGGATAGGGGAGAAATCCTTCCTTCCTGTTTTACTTTTCCAAAAGAAGGAAGAGACGCAGACCAAGTGATTATCTTTCTCTGAGACTCAGTCGTCTGTTCTTAACGCTACCTCGCTAACGCGGGAAAATGGCGAATATGTATGAAAAAAAAAAAGACGTCAACTCCAAGTATTAATGGATGTATAGGTGTGGCCAAGTGAGGTCTGAGGTCACTACCTGACTACAGATGACCTTATTTACTCCTCGAGGTACAGCACCATTAATACCTTTAGGAGTGGGTCACACATTTATGCATAGGGAAGAAGGGACGGAGATGAGATGAAGAGATACAGGGATAATTTGAACTTCCTTTCCAAATGAGGGAATCTCTACAACTGCCAGAATACGTGCCTCCTTTCCTGATTTGGGAATCTCTACAACTGCCAATCAACAAAGAATAATATGAAAACAACTAACCATGACGATGATGGATGAGGAATACAGAACTCAAAGAGAGACGCCAGAAATTCCCTACAAAATATTTACATTTTTGTCCTATTCGGAAAACATTCCATAGAGACCATTTATTTTTAGCTTGGCTTTGACGACGCCTGCCCAGTTGCCAGCTGAAAATTCAAAAAACCTTTATAATGACTTACATAAAATAAGAACAGAGAAAATGAAAGGGGAGTGAGCATTCTCTTCCAGCGTATTTTAAATCGATCAAATTGATATTTGGAACAAAGTGAGTTTGTCATGTCTCTCATAAACATGGTAACTCCTGGTGGATGCGGTCATGACAGGTCGAGCACTGGGGTGAGATCAAGGCAAGGATGGTACTGCCAACCAAAGCTTTGACAGCGGACGCATCAGCCTAGTCAGTGCTCCAGACAAGACAGTGTAGCTCATCTTACCCATGTACACCGCAGTACAACCATGGCAGGTAAGCAATGCTCATTACTAATCAACGATCAATGTAATAACATAGAAATACGACAGTAATGTTATGCAATATTTTCTGCCGATAAAGACTATCTGAATGTAAGTTGTATTTTCTTACTTATTACGAAATTACAACCATATAAGTAGTATGCTTTAAACTTATGGAACTCGGAAAGACAAAAGTTTGATTTAAATGGAAAAATACTGCATAACATGCCGTGGCGACGGACGAAACATTTCATAGCTTTGGAATTTCAATTCTATATTTAACAGAGCGTGATGGAGTATGAGCGGTCTTAAAATGTAATGGTCAAAGAAAGCAAACTACAGGAGGTATGTAATCCTTATCAGTCTTTGGAATAAAAAATAACGTCGCGAGTGTGAAAGCGAGATAAGTACAGTGAAAGGCAAATGTGAGCAAAAGATGTAAAGTTTTAACTTGGTAGCATAAGCAGAGTATGACTTACAGATCGCTGATATGTATACATTAAGAATGTTAATCATCAACACTCCCTTACAAGGAGGACTGCTACCTAAAATTTTCCCGTAAAAATCAAATTTCACAAAAAAATATAAAAAAAACTAATTCACTTAGGCTGCTATGATTACGAATGAACCTAGGAAAGACTGAGAGGGCTAGCATACAAGAGAAAAAGTTATATATTCATACTGTAACAGAAAGATACTTGACCGTAATTAAGAGTTCACAGGGAGTACTGGTGGAACAACGTTATCACATGAATCATGGACGCCAGGAAGATTAAACATTTGGGAACAGGCTTCCATAAGTGTGTTACGGCAGAAGAGAAGCCTCATAAAGTGAACCGTAGCACAAGATAATGTTCCACACCTGAAGCACATCACAACACAATATTGCATAAATGAAGCACTGTACAACACAATGTTCCATAACTGAACCACTGTACAACACTGTCCCATAAGTGAACCAGAGCACAACACATTGCGTATATATATATATATATATATATATATATATATATATATATATATATATATATATTGCTTTTAAAGTAATTTTTTTCCAGACATAAACGCACATCTTATGCTACGGTATTATTAAGTTAGGCTGAAAGACCCTTATGTTAAGTAAGGATTACTTTACGCTGGAAGCTCCTTTATAAGTTACGATAGTTAGGTTGGAAGAGCTCTTAAGTTAGGATGTTTCATCAATTACTGTTAAACTTTTGAGAACAACGGTACAACCCTTTGGTGTGATCGCTTGGCCTTTGACCTGAAACGGAAAGGATTAAAAGAAGCTTTTCTAAAGTTTGCCTCAAGGAAATGTCAATGCATTTGTCACATAATGACAATCATATCGCTGATGGAAATTAAATTGGTTGTTATTATATATTACTGAAAACGTGGCCTTGTCAGTCAGCATCGTCATCCATCATGAACGGTGAGGTCATTTGATGTCTGACTTGTTAAAAATATGTACTTTCCAGTTTGGATCTGCTGATAAAACTAGCAGTTGTCTTGAGTTTCTGCAGTTGTGACTGAAGAACAGGATCTCATTTACAGGCAGATCCTTGACAGTTTTTTTTTACCGTGAACGAAGGACAGAATTCTGGCCATTGGTAAATGCTTGACGGGATAGTTTCTGTTACTGGGAATGAAGAGCACAATCGTGCGGTTACTAACAGATGCTTGACAGTTTCTGTTAACGTGAATGAAGAACAGAACCGTGGTCATTGGCAGATGCTTGAAAGTTTCTGTTGCAGTGAATGAAAAACAGAATCCTGGCCACTAGCAGATACTTGACAGTTTCTGTTTCCTTGAATGAAGAACATAACTGTGGTCAGAGGCAAATGCTTTACCATTCCAGTTACTGTGAATGAAGAACAGAATCCAGGTCACTAGCAGATGGTTGACACTGTTGCTGTGAGTAATGAATATAATTGTGGCCACTGGCAGATGCTTGACATTTTGTTGCAATGATTGATATATTCAATATATGTGTAATTTAAGGTTTAGCCTCCAAGAGGACTTTTGTCTGACTGGAACTTTCAAAAAGTCCATGGTTGAACACAAAGGTTTATTTTTCCTTTACAAGCTTCCATGGCATTAGCTTGATGAGGATGTGGCTGACTATCAAACCTTAATATGTTCATATTTCTCATTCAATTCTAAAAGATATTTAAGAAACAAAAAAATTCATAAATACACTTACAAGTTTCCAATCAAAGTATATCGAGACATATTTGTATTGAGAACCTTCTCCATGGTAAAATTCAATTTATCTAAAAAAGAAAAAGAAAAAAGTAGATGGGCAGTTTATAATCAGATTAATTCTAGGAATGAATGCCATTAATCTATTGCAGCACTCCACAGATTCCATTTTTTTTTCTTTCATCCAGCAATACCTTTCTAGTTACAACTTCAAATTTTTGTTGCCTAAAGATACAGAAAATGATTTAACTAAAAATTTACATGCTTAACAATTCTATTAATATCTTGGAAAATCAACACAGCCTATTATTCTGATTTAAAGACAATGTCTGTCTTTGCAGGTTACCAAAGGAATGTGGGGATGCTAATACTAGTAGCAAATGTGCTACTGACATTAACAAAAGCACAGTGGCTCTACCAATATCCATCACAAACCCACAACTGGAGACAGAAATTTCCACAATATACCTATCCTTCCCCTGACAGAAGTTATCAGACTTCACACAATCCCCTCAACCAACCAGTCAAGTCACATGAATCTGTGCAATCACCATCTAAACTCCCCAACCAAAGGCATCAAACACCATACTACTCCCATCAACAACTTAAGTTGAATCCTGCTTCCCTCTCCACTCAGCAGCCAATTAGTTCATGGAAACCAACAAAGCATCCCACTAAACAACCTGCTGCTTTACAACGCCATGTACATCATCTCACTTCAAAGCCTCTTGCATCACTGGAACCAATACATAATACAACTCGTTGGCCTGTAGAATCCCAACGGCCAGCATATGACCCCAGTAAAGACCCAGGGTGGCCAAGACAACATGCACATAACCCCTTCCAGCAGCTTACAAGATCACAGCAATCTATAAACCACTCCAGTACGCAACATGTTACATCACAGCAACCCATACATCACTCTACTCAATCACCTATCAGTTCACAGCATCACCATACATCACAGAAGCACACACAACATTCTACTCTGCAGCCTATCAGATCACAGCAGCCCACTCATCACTCGTCTCACCAGCCTATTTTATCACAACAGCACAGACATTACTTATCTCAGCAGCTCCTCACATCACAGCAACACACAAATTATCCAAGAAAACAGCCTACCAGGTCCCAACAAGCTACAAATTATCCTAAACAACTTGTCTGGTCACAGCAACCCACACATCACCTTAATCAACAGCCCGTCAGGTCACAGCAACCCACACGTCACCATACTCAGCAGTCCATTAGGTTACAACAGTCTACATACCATACCAATCAACAGCCAGTACCAGTACATCATGCCAACCAACAACCTATCAAGTCACATCAGACACACCTGATTCAAAAGCCTCAGTATCATCGTGCTCAACTACCTGATAGAAGACACCAACAAGCATGGTACTGGCACCATTATGGTAACAGGTAAGCTGTATTACTGAAAATTTAAATGCATCAAAACTCAGTAACTCACCAACAAATATGGCAATGCTACAAGTTCAAACTAGGTTTTGAATGATGGTATGAGTATAATTTCACAATCAACGGAAAGGCAAAGCAAACGTAATATCTTTCTGATTTATTCTGTTTTCCAAGGTCATCAATCTTTTAGTGACTCAAACTTCCTTTAATTAGCATACTCTTCAACTCACAATACCCAATGCAAAATACTTTTTTTTATATAAAAAAAAATCCCTTCAAGTTCATTTGAAGTAGCACCCCTAACCTCATTTTCTCTGTCTTTTTATGGGGCATTAGAAAATAGATTAACTAACCAAAAAAAAGAAAAAAAATCAAAACCACTACCTATCTTATCAATCTAATACACAAAGAAAGTCTTACTGGATTTATCTTTCTTTAACAGTCCAACATCACATCCTACATTAGTTTTCTCCCATACCCAGTTCCACATTTCTCAATCTAATACACAAAATAGCTAATAAACAAAGTAATCTAGTACTTAAGTTACACAGATATATGGTTTATGTTTTTATCTAATTCAATGTAAACCTGCATTCCCAGGCACCACCAACAGTGGCCCCAGTCTACCCAAGCACCAAGAAGACCAGGGCATGGCAATGAGCGATTTGACTCTGGACAAGTCCTGTTACCACAACCCAATAAGAGCAATACAGATTCAACATTCAGCCCATCATTTCCAAATAACACTGAAACATTTACAAGTGCAACAATCATATTTACCAATTCAATGACAACTACAGAGAAAACAATATCAACTACCAATTTATCAACTATACCTAGCACACCATCGACAACTATCATAGGCATATCCAATGCTACATTACCCACAGAAAGTAAACCAGGCACTACAGCACCTACATTTAGCATTTCCTCTGCTAGTCCCTCAGCAACAGAAAGAACCAAAATAATGACTAAGATGGCCATCACCAGCTTCTTGCCAATTAATAAAACTACCACCAGCAAACCAGAAGTTTCAGACATCAGTACAGTGGATGACTTGAAGAATGCCTTCACATCTTATGTTGCTACAGTGAAATCACCTGCTGTAACTGATACAAGAACCACTACTAAAACCTCTCCAACATGGCCATTCACCATGAAGCCAGTTCAATTAATTGTTAAGACCCAAAAGTATGCTGAGGTATCATCCCCAACAACTAACAACACTGAAGATTTATCATATTACATGAATGGAAATTTAAATGGAAAGCTTGAGGAAAAAAGCTTCGAAGAATTTTTGAACCCAGCAAATGGACAGGTTTCTAACAATGTTTCTCAGAAAGTTTGTTGTAAAAGCAAATATCTACAACATCCTCCTGCAGACAAATCTCAGAATGTAACTGAACTGACAGATATAACCACTCTGTCACCACTAAAATTTGAAAAGTATGGAAGTGACATCACAGATAATATTCCACAACATAATCATGATCTCGTACCTCATTATAATACTGCTACAAGTCAGTATCCAACTGAGAAAGCTCTCCCTTTAATGCCCAATGATAATAACACAACTCATTTGCATAATGCAACAGATATCACTCAATTACTACCAAGCTTGTCTGTCTCACCACATGGAAAATACAGTACCTCTCCACCATCATCCAAAGGAGGTGATAAAAGTCTTTTCTCTAAAAATAATGTCACTTTTTCTCAAAGCCTAACTAAAAGTGACAGCATACGAACTTCAAAGCTTCTCACAAATGATACTTCCACATCACCTGGAAAGGAAACAAATCCTCCACAACAAAGTTATCTATCTTCACATATGACATGGATGGGTTATGTTCATCCTAACCTAACAAGAGCTGTTACGGTTACTTTTAAACCACAAACAGCTGGAGATCCTAGTATGACTAGTTCACCACTAGAATTAACAAGAGAAATTACATATCAGTATCAAAAAGATGGGCAAAAAGAAGCAATAATACTACCTGCAGGTAACCAGGCATTTCCTAAGAAAGCTCAAGAACATACTACTCATCCTCAACATAAATATCATGGGCCTCATAGGTTACCAGTTCAACAAACTTTACTCCCTCATCTTTTAGAACCTGCCTTTCCATGGAACCAACATTTAAATCATCCATCTTCAAATGAACATCCAATGCAAAGAAAAAGTTCTCAGGGCATCCTTCCTCAGTTCAACCCAGCTAAAGACGTAAGGTTTGAGTTGACTAAACTAAGAGAGACAGCTGCTGAGAGTGACACTAAAGATGTTTTACCCCAATTTAATCCCAGAAGTGGTTTAATATTCCCTTTAAAAGAGTCAAATAATAGAGTAAATAAGGAAAATAATGATTCTGAAGGAGAAATTAACAGTGCACCCAAAGATTTACAGCCTGATCCTTTCCACACAGTACGTGGTCCCTCCCTTCAAAAACACTTAGTTAATGAGAGTCATAACTCTGATGTTATCAGAGAAACAGGTAGTATCCACAAAAAAAATTTACATGAAGAACCCACAAGACTATTTCCAGGTTATGAAAACAATCTCACTTCTTGGAAAAATGAATCAAATACTCTGAAGACACCTAATGAACAACTGTCCTTTAAAATTGAAGAAAATACAACCACTCCAATGCCTCTTCTGAATATATCTAATACTGTTCCCATTACAGTATTAAACATTAAAACACCTAAAGCAAATGCTAGTTCTTCAACCATTCCTCCAATAATGTCAGCATCATTAGTTCACACAACACCTGAAACAGACAAGCTAACACAAAAAGCAATAAAAACCTCCACTTCTCTCCCTGGTAGTTATGAAAATATCCATGACAAGCCCTTTCCCTTGTTTGCTGGTTTCTCACGTACTAATACAGAGTTGATGATAAAGTCAGAAAATCAAAGTATTAACATTCAACCACATACTAATGGAAAAAATGAAAACTCACACGACATCCACCCTCTACCTCAAGCTATAAAAGGGCTTTTGAAACCAGTGCCCCCAGATGCTACAAATACAACAAATACTGAAGATGAACAGACAATGAAAGTAGGAAATACATCAAGCAAGTCAATTCCTTCTCAAAATGAGGAAAATGTGGAAGAAAACAGAGAAGTTGTCCTACCTTATACACCACTAATTCAGAGTGCTGTACCTTCACAAAAAAGCTTCTCATCTTTTGATGAGGGAAAATATATCATAACAGGAGCTAACAATGCTGCAGAAGCCACAGTTACATCAAAAACTAATTCTCAGCAACAAATTCTCCTAAAACCTCTGTACCCGCAGGGCTTAACTCACGGACTAAGATATAAGCCTGTGTTACTTCAAAGCATTCCTCCTGATCAACAGCCATGGAAACCCAATCATGATAAACCTTTAGAAAAGATAATTCCTTTAGAACTGCCTGACCTGATGGCTCCAACTCGGCCCTTGTTATCTAAGAAACCAACAAGTGAAGTAAGTTTTAATTCCAGTGAAGCAGAAACCATGGAATTCTTACCTTTGACACAAAGATCACAAAACTTACCTCATTCACAAGGACTATCTGGCTATCCTCCAGCACCAGAATTTACAACTATGCCAACAAGAACAGGAGACTTGTCTCCACAGTCACATGAATTTCCTCTGCTACCAATAATACTGGGCCAACCACTACCAACAAAACAAGATGTATCTCTGCCATTAAAACAACAGAAATTTCCTCATCCTACAAAGTCACAATATCTGCAGCCACAAAGACAAACTAATTCACCTTCACCCACAAGAAAACAAGTTTTGCCTTTGTCAAAACAATCACAATACTTATTTTCAACACGAGGACCTCTGCACTTGACTCCAAGTACAAAAATTATCCAAAGTGATGCATACTTAAGTCTACAAAACTCATCTCCACCATCAACATTACTAAATGAAACTCTTGGGCAACGAAGTCAACTGTTACTTCAGAGCCATTTGCCTATTCAGATAAAAGAAAAGTCTCCATCATCTCACGGCCATTTTCCAACTGGGATAAAAGAAAATTCTCCACCACACAACCTGGAATCCAGTCCTCAAGATCATAAACTACAACCACCTTCTCAACATAAACTTTTTGATACACCTTCTACAACAGGCCAAGTGCATGAACCTACAACAGCAGCAGGGACAAGGTATATTCAACCTGAATCCAGAGGTGAAACACTTCAAAATACACGCCAATTCACCTCGGATAAATTCAGCATAACTGAACCTTATAAACATCAATTTTCATCTACACCAGCAAGTCACAGTTCAACTCTTACACCAATCTTCCATCAACCTTCAGTATTTGCTTCTCAAAAACCTTATCAGTCTGAATCACTAGATTATTTGTTTGTCAAGCAGTCTGATAAGAGAGAGATTCCTGATGTACAGTCTACTGTAACAGTAAACATTACAGCACATGCCACTTCTACTCCAATGACAATACAAGAAGCCAGTGAACCTCAGTTGTCATCAATTATCAGAAATGATGAGAGGCTAGTAAATTTTCTCAATGCTCTGCCAAACCCTTTTAAGGGATCAGTGAAAGTGGACAGAGCAAACCTGCACAACCACAACAATGTGGCTGTTAGCAATAGTTATGGAAATGTGATTTATCAGCATGGGGGAATAACTTTCATAGGGGAAGAAAACAATTCTGATGAGTAAGCTGTAAATCAAGACCTTGCCAAGAAAAGTAAATCTAGGAAAGCAGTAGTCAATGAGTGAACTTTGTGTAATAAGATTAAAATAATAATATATGTTTGAAAGCTTCTCCCCTCATTCAAAAGTTTTTTCCTTTTCATGCACATCTCTATATTACTCCTTTCACCAAGCATTTGTGTTTTAGTTCTATGCACATCCAATATCAAAATTACAATCTTTATGCAGAACCTGTTATACAGTGATTTAATATGCAAAAACTGCAACATACAAGAAATGAATAAGCTGTTCTCAGTAATTACAGAAGTACACTGCACTGAGTGAAAATCTTCTGAGATAAGTATTTTCAAATGTACCTGTTTTACATTTCTTAGACAACAGCATATTCCTCATAATGCAAAACTAACAAGGTTGCCATTTTTGATGTGTAGTACTTTTCATTAACTATACTGTACATTACACAGTGGCCACAGGCACTTTGGAGCAGCAATCAGGATTCTTTCATTTATTTATTAAAACATGCATCATTGCTGTCTGCTAATTAAAAATTGCATGTATGTCATTCTCAACCTTATTTCTAAGATGTATTTACAATTTTCCAAGGTTACTGCAATCCCATTCAAGAATAAAACAACATATATATGGTCAAGTATTTGCTACAACCAGGAAACTAGACTGACTGAAGAACTAGGGTTGCTGAATACAAAGTAAAACCACTCGGGGTTAACAATGCTTTCTAGTTATACAATGGACTGTGCCCTGAATATCTCAAAAGAAACTAAACCTAGTAAACAGATCACAGTGCTAGGATTACAATAAGCACTAAACCTAGTAAACAGATCACAGTTTTGATGTACCCAGTGTAAAATGTCAGGAATCATACTGCTGTTTTTCTAAAATGCTATAAAACATGTAACTCATGTAAGTGGGAGGGCTGCCAACTTTTGTATAACAAATAATATCTTTTGAAAGCTGTTGAGAAGTTTCAGTGGCCTCACAACCTTAAAAAAAAAAAAAAAGTGACCCTAGAGTTGGGAACCTGTTATATGTATAGTTACAAACAAACGCAGAGTCGAGTGTAAGACAGCGTACATCATACACTACTGTAACTGTTTTAAAGGAAAAGGGGAAACTGCACAAAACTGCAAACTTGGTTCTCAAACAAGAATAGTTTGTAAAACACTGGAGAAGACAACCATGTAACAAAAGGGCATCAGAATGATTCAACAAAATAGATATGTATCATGAATACACATTGGTATTGAGGTAAAAACCTGACAGCGTTTGAAGAGTATAAGATGGCAAAAAATAAGTAAAGTAAAATAAAGAGAAAAAAGAAAATATATAAAAGAACACTGTGGAAAAAAGTTATCCACAGTTGTTCCATACATTTATTAATAGTAGATCATTATCAATTATGGAACAAATAATCATACAAAAATACTTGGAGGGATAGGTTGTAAAACCTGTTGAGGAAATACATAAGTATTTTTTACATGCAACATGCTGTCTTCACAACGGAAAAACACGATACCCACAACAGTGGAAAGATGGGAAGATGGCAACAATCTTTGAAAATTAAAGAATTCTCTGTTAAGACATTGTAGGACATCAGAGGATCTTGATCCATGTTATACATATGGTCCCAATAATACGTAGCCTAATGCACTCCGTTACAGTGCAAAAACTTTCAACAAATCACTTGGGGTGTTCAGAAAGTCAGTATGGATAAGGTATCACTCCATCAGAGATGAAATAGTGAACTTCAAACCTATCTTTAAGAAAGGAGATGGGGAAATTGCATTCAACTACAAGGTATAAATGAAAATCACAGTTTTGTACAATAAATACTGGATGTGATTATCAGGAAACACAAAAATGAATACTTGAAAAGGTGATGCTTCCAAAATAAGACATTACAGGTTCAGAGGGAAGAGGTCATGCAAAAGAAATATTGTGTACTTCTAGGATACATTGAGTAGTGGTTTAAACAAAAGAGATGGATGGGTGGATTTTGTGTACTTAGACAGCCAGAACACTGCACTCTTGACAATGCTAATTAAAAATTGGAGCAACAGGACTACATAACAGGAGGGACACTTTCTGTGGCTTGAAAATTATCAATTATCAAAGCGGGAAGGAGTGAAGCTGAGACTGAGTGTGAGAATATGTGGCCTTTTTCGTCTGTTTCCTGGCACTACCTCCCCGGCGCAGGGGGTGGCGATGCTATTTCCCGTGGGCGGGGTGGCATCAGGAGTGGATGGGGGTGAGCAAGTGTTAATAAGTATATGTGTATGTGTATGTATGTATATATGTGTATGTTGATATGTACATATAAGTACTGTGCACGTGTGTGCATGTATGTATATATGTGTGTATGTGGGGGATGTGTCTTTCTTCATCTGTTTCCTGGCGCTACCTCACTGACGTAAAAGGCGACTAAAAGGAGAGAGAGCAGGGGGCTGGAAATCCTCCCCTCCTGTTTTCACTTTTCCAAAAGAAAGAACAGAGAAGGGGACCAAGTGAGGATTTTTTCCTCTACAGCTCAGTCCTCTATTCCTAACACTATCTAGCTAATGCGGGAAATGGCGAATATGTATGAAAAAAATATATTTTTTTTTTATTATTATACTTGATTGCTGTTTCCTGCATTAGCGAGGTAGCTCTGAGAAACAGACAAAGAAACATTCATTCACTCACATACACACGTATATACATACATAGATATATATGCACAATACATACATATACATACCAACATATACATATATACGTACATATACATACCAGTATATACATATATACATACATATACATACACATGCTCATACACATATACACATGTACATATTCATACTTGCTCGCCTCCTTCCATTCCTGGCACCACCCTGCCCCACAGGAAATAGCATCGCCACCCCCAGCTTCACTAAGGTAGTGCCAGGAGACAGACAAAAAAGGACACATTCACTCGCACTCATTCTCTAGCTG
>JAYMFT010164863.1:0-12351 GCA_038088735.1 Panulirus argus | reverse complement strand
GGACGAAAAGGAACGCAGTATTTTCATAGACCTATCAACTCGAAGATATAAGTTTAATCATTACACACTTAATACTTTATAATATGCGTGAAATGCTTAGCTATATATATATGTTCCAATATGGGTAGGAAATTTCGTACAAGGAAGCCCAGTTATTTGGCTAGGAATAGCCAGCCAATCCATACTTAACGCTAGAACTGTGACCAGCTCAAATTCCAGCTTTCGTCAGTGCCTCATTTGCTTCGACCACAAATATAACAAATATCGTCCATTTGAGTCAATATATTAATATAGTGTCGAAATACAAAAGAAAACCTATGTTGCAAAATTGTTACGTCCTTTGAAAAGAAAAAATAGATTAAGTATAAGGACATTTAGAATTAAAATGTGTATGTAACGAAGCAGAGGCAAGGATCAGTGACCATCCAAAGAAAACCCGCCATGTTTATGTTGTTTGGCGGCTTGGTATTGGTGAAGTGGCAATGGATTAAGCATTATGGACTGTCCAGACGAGTGGGCCTGATCGGCGGTCCTGCCCGTTAAGGGGCACATTTAACGAGGAAACCTTCAAATTGCCCTAGCACCCGATGAACGAAATCACCAGGCGTTGCACGGTGGCTCGAGCTTCGACCCTGTGGACAACATTCACAGATAGTCCCGGCAGAATTTACCCGCCAACCGTGCTGTCTAGTAGACACGCCCACTCGTCTTTAGAAACGGTGATATGTGTTGGCATGACGAAACATTTGGGTAATCCAGTTTTAGAGAATTTGTTTAACCTCCGGACCATCACGGTAAAATTCAATTTGAGCACGACTTTACCATTCTTGAGCACGAAGGTACTATCTTTGAGAAGGTACGATCCTTGAGCACGAAGGTACACCCCTTGAGCACTTTGGTACGATCCATGGGCACGATAGTACGATCTTGATTACGACGGTACGAACCTTGAACACGTCGGTACGTCCCTTGAGCACGACGGAACGATCATTGAGCACGACGGTACTATAACTAAGCACGACGGTACGACCCTTGAGCACCGATTAGATTTTGTACCGCGGTGCTCAAGGATTGTACCACGAATTTTAGTTAACTTACCCTCAACATTTTCCATTATATTTAAACTGCGATATAAATTTGAATAAAGAGATTAATGATAAACTTAATTAACTAAATTTTTCTTGAACAGGTCTACAACTTAGGACCCAAGCAGAGAAAAGGTGGAGAAGCAGCCGTGCCCCTGGACTCCCTGCCCACCTGATACGACACCCTCTATCAACTCCCTGACCTCTCGCATATCTATGGGAAAGGGTCACGGAAAAGGGACGTGATTGCTGCTCGTATCATCATCGGGTATGACTTCGCTTGGGAGACTGGCATCCCCGCCTCCCCCAGCAACGCGCTTGTCCATCATGCAAAAGACCCGACAGCCGCGCCCTTGTCCACTGCCTTCTAAAATGTTCCCATACACAACGCTTCCGTAACTCCTGTTGGACCACCACTACACGACCCCCTGACGGAGAAACGATGACCCCCCCCCATCCATGCTGGCCAGTCATTATGTAAATAGTATTGATATTGTGTTGAACGAATATCCTAACTTTCTTAGGCTTTAGTAAGCTCCTTTGTTATATTGATAAGTACTTGCTACACTTGCCAGATGCTTCTGCTATTATTGTACAGGGGTACCTAGTGACAGCAACAGGGACCCAATTACTCTATCAAGAAATAAACTATTGAAATTGAATCTAAATTAACCAGTAAAATGGCTGAGTGCATACAACATAGTTTAAACTGCTGAGATTAAATGGAAGATTACCAAGCAATTCAAAATGATTAATGAGAAAAAAAAAATCATAACTTTCATGAGTTTCAAACAACTCAAATAATTATATTCACATATTACAGGTTAAATGATGCTTCTGAACAGAAGAAATATTTGGCAGGAACAGAAAGACAAATTTTCGTCCATGTTAAATGCGATTTTACGGAACCATTTTCAGGACCATATCAAAATGGCATTAAAAAAAAAAAAGCCATTTGTGAAAATGTGACTTTGAATTGCTTATGTTCCTTAAAATCAGGTCAATAAGTTGATTATATGCATATGGACTATACGATACTGTTACAAGACGATAACACACCATTTTTGCCCTTTAATGCTCCTGCATACAGCCGAAACTACAACTCCCATTCCCTACCCAAGTGTTTAAGTCAACTGATTTGTGACAAATATGAGAGGCTGTGGACGGTTGTTTGATATAAGATAATCTTGAGAAGTCGAGAGACACTATGACGAAATCTAAGACCTGTTGTAAGAAGATTCTCTTCATGATAAGATTATGAAAATTAAGTTAATACGATAGTCGTTTAATTCAGCAACATGGCGATACTAGTTGGTCAGAAATGATAGGAATGATATGTAAAAAGAGGAGAACGAGAGGGGCAAAGCCTCATATTACAACTATTCTGTTTCATAAGATGAAATATTCATGCCTATTTAGGCACAACTGGAGTCTCGGAAAGGCAGCAAGCTAAATTGCTGACTCGATTAGTAAATGAATAAGAAAATAGAAAAATTATGCGAGTGTGAAAAAAAAATAGACCATTTTGTGTAGTACGTTATCCGTTTTCACCACATCAAACATAGTAGTAATTACTGTAATGCTACGGAATTATGATTATTAACAAGAATCATAAGGACTTTTACGTTTGATGATATAAAAAGGGCATATAATATTAATTAGAAAATCAACCATAATACGTAGAACAATCTAAGTTACGGTTTGAGTACCGGAGATGAATGTAGACGTCCGACGTACGATGTGGTGACGATGGCATTCATATGTAGTAATTTATAGACCGGTGTTTACATACGAAAGACTGAGTTTAAGAAGTGAAATTTTGATGGACTAATTTATTCTTTGAGATTCTGAGTAGAAAATCGTATATATGAAACATAATCTATTTATCAAAATCCAAATAAATGTCTGTAGTTAACCTGTTGTTTTCGATGAGCTGCTCGAGAGTGAGAGATGCGTTCCCTTCTTATGACGTCATATTGGGATCGTCTAGCCATTGGCTGTAATCATTTCCAGTCCACCTAGAGGACATATATCATATTCTGTCATTGGCTGAAATTCTTAAGCTGTATATGGAGGTCACTGAATGGCTAAGATATCATGGTTCATTTCGATATTGGTACTAAATGGCAATAGCTATTTTGAGTGACGTTACCTTCTTGAGCACACGTTTGTGTATGCTGAGGTATATTCTACAGTGAAACATAGAGCAATATATTAGTGACGCGACGCTAATGATCCTGGATGTGAATTGATTTTGTTTGACACCAGCAGTGTTGTGTTTATATGATACAAGTAATACATGGAGAGTATAATTACGATGGGGCAATAGTGGTGGTTATGAAAATCAGGGAAATTAAAGATTATTTCGTAGAAAAATCAAGCGATCCCGTGAAATTGTTATCTACCAACCCTAACAGACCATATTTATCATCCATAATTTGGAAGAAGTGATTCCGGTAGTTGGACATTGTTTGCGTTCTCCTATACACGAACGAATCCCATGGCATACTTGAGGATGAGGCACCATTTAGAAAACGCTGGTATACTTTTAATATGTAATTAGGTATACTAAAAGCTTCAAGCCCTCTGGTCCATTTTCTGCTCCAGTTGGTCTCCCACTCCCTCCGTGAACACGCCATTTCACCACCATTGCCACCAAAACCTCCCTCACCGTCACGATGCCCCCTTCACCGTAGCCACCACTTCCTCATAATAATCTTCCTCATCTCTACTCGCTTTCACCCTGAGCACCACTTGATCCATGGTTACTACACACACCATCACCAACGCCACCCTGTATTTCCACTCTAGCCACCACTCCCTCAGCTTCCTGGCTATTACACCCTCGCTCACTTTACTTAGAGTGGTTAGAGGAGGGCTAGAGGTGGGAGATAATGTAATAGACGGGATAATTACATTGTGTACAGGTGTTTGGTAAGTGTTTTGGATGCATTTGGATAATTTTCTGGAAACTTGTGTTCGTTATGTGCTCCCAGCAGACTAGGAGTGTGTATGTAGTTGTATCTTTTGTTTTCATTGTCAGCAATACTTTTTGGCCTGTTGATTTAGGATTTTTTGACCGGTTTAATTTTTAGTCTCTCGTTCTGTTCTACGGTGTTTTCAGTGTAGGGGTATTTTTCATTTGTTACGTACAATAGAACCTTATCATATATTCCCAAACTTCAGCATGCGTCATTTGGTGGCGAGGAACTTGTACCACCACACCCTCTCTCTCTGGCCACTAAGCGACAATGCAAGATGTTTCCCGAGAATTTCATCCCAGAAGCCAACATTTCTATTCTGCTAAGAAAGTGTATGAATAACTATTGGCAACAGTGATTGGGGGTTGCATGCCGTACGTTATTAAGTTTCGTCGCTGTGTCTATATGCCATGAAAAGACAGAGGCGCCATAAATATCGGTTGTGAGGGAGACTCAGGTGAGGTTTTTGTAAGTTATGTTGATTTACCTTTTATTGTTGACGTGATCAAAATGTTCAATAGACTGCTGGGTAACGTCTTAGTCTGGTATGTCATAATATAGACAATACGAGGGACACACTGAGGCAACCTGCTATTCTTACATATCCCACTACTTTTTAGGGAACGTGGCGGAGCTATGCAGGGTAGACTGACTAGTCTGCTGCTGCTGGCATCTCTTCCGTAAGCTTCGAATCACGCGATGCCAGTTCCTCTGCTGACTTGACTTAGAACATGCTGCTTAACCTCGTGTTGATGGTAGGTTTTGAGGTAATGTTAGCGCTACTGATTCCAAATCTATCCTCGACTTTTAATCATTGCCTCGGTGCATGAGTCTTGCCTCAATGCAGCGGTGAAATGTCATTTGTCGCCTCTCCGGGTGACTAACGTAAGTCTGTGGTGACGATCTTCAAAGCATTGTTCGATGATTCTCATTATAAGTGTGCGCCCATCTGCGAAATACGATGTGCAGCAGCATTCGTAAGAAATCTTTTACACAACTGTTCTTGTCCTCGTGTCTTCATCAGCGCTAGGTTATCTTTGTTCCTGATGTTGTAGGTGTTCTCGTATTTTTGGTCCTTGGTGCGTGCATGTATCTGATTATAGTCGTCTTAAAACTCATTGGGAAAAATATTGATGGTTTAAGGACGTGTGTAAAGTTATGTTTTTTTCTCTAGGTGGGTTATCAAGTGGTTTTATTGATTTTAGTGAATCGTAGTGCTTTGTTTTTGAACGTATTGATCACCTAACGAAAGTGTAATACTAATGGGCTTAGTCAATAGTGATTTCGGAGGATAGCTGACCGAGATCGATTTTGGCTAACGGTTGAAATTCTTTGTATACTTTAGCAAGGTACAGTAGAGCCATTGCCTTGATATCAGGATGATGTTTAGTCTTCCTTAACGTATAATATGAATATATTCATCCAGTAAGATATGTGAAGTAATCTGTCATATCTGAGTAGCTTTTTAAGTAGTTTTATTGATCTTGCTGTAAAGTAGGGCATTGCTTTGGAGGTTTAGTACTCTTTAGTGATAATGAGTGTGGTTGATGGTGATTTTTGATAATAGGTTGTTGATATCATTTTTTGAAGGATGTTCTTGGGTGAGTGTGCAAAACGTATTTAAAATCTCTTTAAAAGAGATTCTAAATATTTTCAAGCTGAATCTTAGCAGTTCATGTTCATTTCTTTAAAATGATTTCTATCTAATTGTGTCCAAGACGTAGGGTGTTCAATTTTTGTCACCGAGATGTTCTCTAAGATATTGGGGGTTTAATTATATTCTCGAAAATTTTAACATCAGGGACGAAGATATTTTACCGGATAAGAATGAGGAAAGACAGGCAGGGAAACAAGAAGAGCATTGTTTAGGAGAAATCTTTTGGCGCATTCAGGAGGTCGTATTTCAGAGAGACTAGACATGGACTTATTACGAGAATCATAGATCACAAGGTTTTAGTTAGTCACGACAAAAATACAAAACCGCGTTAGTCAACAACTCTTACGACAATAGATACTTTTGTCTGTTGGTTAGACAAGAGAGTTTTGCACTGAGGCACTGATAAAACGACCAGGAATAAAGCTTTAGAATTAAGTGCTTCGAAATCTATCACTGCGAGATGCAGGAACACTGTTATGGGCCAAATAAGCTCGGAAGTGGCAGCGTTTGATTGGAGGGTTACGGAAGAGAGGGTGGCGGCAGCTGACCTATCAGAGGACATGGCTTAGCCACGAGTCTTTTCTGAGTCTAGGGATTTGTATGAAGAGTATTTTAGCCTCAGCTTCATCTATTCAAAGCTATTGCTTTGAGGACTGTTTCTCAAAAGTTGATCTCTACGTTTTTTGGGATGTTAATTCTTAATGTTATGACTACTTTATTTTATTAGGTTGTCCTCTCTTGATAGTTTGGTATTTCCTATATGAAAGCAGGCAGATCTGTATCTTTACTACAATTATGTACAATATCTGGAGATTAGGTCAAGATCGAAGTGCCTATATAAAGTTCATCAATTGTCTTTACCCCCTACCCCCAGCCAGCGGTGTCCATGTTAGTGTGTTGAATGATCTCTATAAATCTTGGGGAACTTATTATATCTTCATGTGGTTGCGTTAACTGTTGTATCAGGTTTTATTACATACCACCAGGAGACGTAATTCGACTTTTGACGTGTGTTTGTACCCAAGAATCTTCTTCGGCGAGACTGTATCATCGTCAGTTGACGAAAAGGAACACAGTATTTTCATAGACCTATCAACTCGAAGATATAAGTTTAATCACTACACACTTAATACTTTATAATGTACGAGAAATGCTTAACTCTATGTATATGACCCAATATGGGTAGGAAATCCGTACCAGGAAGCCCAGTTATTTGGCTACGAATAGCCAGCCATTCCATACTTAACGCTAGAACTGTGACCAGCTCAAATTCCGGCTTCCGTCAGCTGCCTCATATGCTTCAAATACGGATTTAACAAAAAACGTCCATTTTAATCAATATATCAATATAGTGTCGAAATACAGAGGAGAACCTATGGTGCAAAATTATTTCGTAGTCTAAAAAGAAAAAATAGATTAAGTATATTTGGAATTATAATGTGTATGTAACGAAGCAGAGGCAAGGACCAGTGACCATCCGAACAAAACCAGCCATGTTTATGATGTTCGGCGGTTTTGTATTGGTGAATTGGCAATGGTTTAAGCATTATGGCCTGTCCAGACGAGTGGGCCTGATCGGCGGGCATGCCCGTTAACGAGCACATTTAACGGGCAAACCGTCAAATTGCCCGAGCGCCAGATGAACGAGTCACCAGGCGGTGCACGGTGACTCGAGTTTCGACCCTTTGGACAACATTCACGGTCAGTCCTGGCAGAATTTGCCCGCCAACCCGCTGCCCGGTAGACACGCCCAGTCGTCTGGACAGACCTTTACAAACGGTGATATGTGTTGGTATGACGGAGTATTTGGGTAAACTACTTTTGGGGAATTTGTTTAACATCTGGACCATAAGGGTAAAATTAAATTTGAGCACGACTGTACGATCCTTGAGCAAGACAGTACATACCTTGAGCACGATGGCACGATCCTTGGGCACGATGGTACGTCCCTTGAGCAAGACGGAACGATCCTGGAGCACGACGGTAAAATCCTTAAGCACGATGGTACTATCCTTGAGCACGACGGTACGACCCTTGAGCACCGATAAGAATCTTGTACCGCCGTGCTCAGGGATTGCACCATGAAATTCAGTTAACTTACCCTCAACTTTTTGCCTTATGTTTAAACTGCAATATAGATTTGAATAATGAGATTAATGATAAATGTAAATAACTAAATTGTTCCTGGAACAGGTGTACAACTTAGGACCCAAGGAGAGAGAAAATCGAGAAGCAGCCGTGCCCCTGGACTTCCTGCCCATCTGGTACTACACCCTCCGCCAACTCCCTGAACTCTCGCATATCTATGGGAATGGGTCAAGGAAAAGGGACGTAATTGCTGCTCGTACCATCAGCAGGTATGACTTTGCTTGGGAAACTGGCATCCTTGCCTTCCCCAGCAACGTGCTTGTCCATCATGCAAAAGACCCGGCAGCCGCGCCCTTGTGCACTGTCTTCTAAGATGTTCCCACACACAACGCTTCCGTGACGACTTGTAGACCACCATTCCACGACCATCTGACGGAGACAGGATAACCCCTCCCCCCTCATACTGGCCAAACATTACGTAAGGAATATTGATGTTTTGTTGAACGAATATCCTAACTTTCTTAGGCTTTAGTAAGTCCCTTTGTTATATGTATTCGCGACACTAGGCATATGCTTCTGCTATTATTGTACTGGAGTACCTAGTGACAGCATTAGGGACACAGTTCCTCTATCAAGAAATAAACTATTGAAATTGAAATTGAATCTAAATGAACCAGTAAAATGGCTGAGTGTGTAAAACATAGTTTAAACTACTGAGATTAAATGGAAGATTACCAAGGAACTCAAAATGATTGATGAGAAGAAGAAAAAATCATAACTTAACTTTCATGAGTTTCAGACAACTCAGATAGTGATATTTACATATTACAGGTTAAATGATGAATCTGAACAGAGAGAATATTTGGCAGGAACAGAAAGACACATTCTCGTCCATGTTAAATGCGATCTTACGGAAGTATTTTCAGGACCATATCAAAATTGCATTCTAGAAAAAAACCATGTGTGAAAATGTGACTTTGAATTTGCTTATGTTCCTCAAAATTAGGTCCATAAATTGATCATATCCATATGGACTGCACTATACTGTAACAAGATGGATAACACACCATTTTTGCCCCTTCAAGCTCCTGCATACAGCCAAAACTACAACTCTCATTCCCTACGCAAGTGTTTAAGTCAACTGGTTTGTGACAAACATGAGAGGTTGTGGACGGTCATTTGATATAATATAATCTTGGAAAGTCGAGAGACAGTATGGCGAAATTTAAGACCTATTATAAGAAGATATTCTTCATGATAAAATGATAAGAATTAATGTAATACGATAATTGTATAATTCAGCAACATGGCTATACTAGTTGGTCAGAAATTATAGGAATGATATGTACAAAGAGGCGAACGAGCGGGGATAAGCTTTATATTACAACTATTCTGTTTCATAAGATGAAATATTCATGCCTATTTAGTCTCAACTGGAGTCTCGGAGAGGCAGCAAGCTAAATGGCTGACTCGATTAGCAAATGAATAAGAGAAAAATATGCGAGTGGGAAAAAACTAGACCATTTTCTGTCGTACGTTATCCTTTTTCACCAAATCAAACATAGTAGTAATTACTCTAATGTTACGGAATTATAATTATTAACAAGAATCATAAGCACCTTTACACTTGATAATATAAAAGGGGCATATAATGTTAAGTAGAAAATCAAACACTATACGTAGAACAATTCAAATTACGGTTTAAATACCAGAGTTAAATGTACACGTCCGACGTACGATGTGTTGACGATGGCATTTATATGTAGTAATTTAAAGACCGGTGTTTACATAGTAAAGACTGGGTTTAAGAAGTGAAATTTAATGGAAAAATTTATTCTTTGAGATTTTGAGAAGAAAGTCTTATTTGTGAAACAATTTATTTATCAAAACCCAAATAAATGGCTATAATTGCATTGTTAACCTGTTGTTTACGATGAGCTGCCCGAGAGTGAGAGAGGCGGTCCCATCTTATGACGTCATATTGGGATCGTCTTGCTATTGGCTGTAATCATTCCCAGTCCACCTACACGACATGTAACATTTTCTATCATTGGCTGAAATTCTCAAGCCATATGTGGAGGTCATTGAATGGCTAAGATATAATGGTTCATTTCCACATTGGTACTAAATGGCAATAGCTATTTTGAGGGACGTTACCATCTTGAGCAGACGTTTGTCTACGGAGAGATATATTCTGAAGTGAAACATAGAGCAATATATTAGTGACGCGACGCTAATGATCCTGGATGTGAAATGATCTTTTTTGACTCCAGCAGTGTTGTGTTTAGATGTTACAAGTAATATTTGGAGAGTATAATTACGATAGGGCAATAGTGGTGGCTATGAACATCAGGGATATTAAAGATTATTTCGTAGAGAAATCAAGCGATCCCGTGAAATTCTTATCTACCAACCCTATCCTACGATATTTACCATCTATAATTTGGAAGAAGTGATTCCGGTAGTTGGACACAGATTGCGTTCTCCTATACACGAACGAATCTCATGGCATATTTGAGGATGAGGCACCATTTAGAAAACACTGGTATACTTTCAATATGTAATTAGGTATGCTAAAAGCTTCAAGCCACCACTTCCTCATTCCCTATCCCCTGGCTAACATAACCTTCCTTACCAGTACTCTTTTTCACCCTGTGCAATACTTGATCCATGGTTACCATATACTCCATCACCAACGCCACCGTGTATTTCCTCTCTAGCCACCACTCCCGCAGCTCCCTGGCTATTACACCCTCCCTCACTTTACTTAGAGTGGTTAGAGGAGGGCCAGAGGTGGGAGATATTGTAATATACGGGATGATTACATTGTGTACAGGTTTTTGGTAAGCGTTTAGGATGCATTTGGATGATTTTCTGGAAACCTGTGTTCGTTATGTGCTCCCGGCAGACTGTGAGTATGCATGTAGTTGTATCTTTTGCATTTTAGAGGATATCCATTACACTAAGCTAAACATCTAAGTAATTCAGGACTTTGAGGGAACCAAAAGTATTCCATATTTGTACTGTTGTCGAAATCTCTGGTATCTGTCTGTACCACCGTGCTCAAGGATTGTACCATAAAGTTCAGTTAACTTACCCTCAACTTTTTGCATCATATCTAAACTGCAATATAAATTTGAATAATGAGATTAATGATAAACCTAAAAAAAACTAAATTGTTGCTTGGCCAGGTCTACAACTTAGGACCCAAGCAGACAGAAGCTGGAGAAGCAGCCTTCCGCTTGAACTCTGTGCCCACCTGATACGACACCCTGCTTCAACTCCCAGACCTTTTGCATATCTATGGAAACGGGTCACGGAGAAGGGACGTGATTGCTGCTCGTATCATCATCGGGTATGACTTTGCTTGGGAGACTGGCATCCTCCCATCCCCAGGAACGTGCTTGTCCATCATGCAAATTACCCGACAGCCGTGTCCTTCTACAGTGCCTTCTAAGATTTTCCCACACACAACTATTCCGTGACGCCTGCTGGACCACCACTCCGCGACCCCCTGACGGAGACACGATGATCCCCCCCATACTGGTCAGACATTATGTAAATAATACTGATGTTGTGTTGAACGAATATCCTAACTTTCTTAAGCTTTAGTATGCACCTTTGTTATATGTACTCGCGACACTTGGCAGATGCTTCTGCTATTATTGTACCGGGTACCTAGTGACAGCACTAGGGACCCAATTCTTCTATCAAGAAATAAACCATTGAAATTGAATCTAAATGAACCAGTAAAATGGCTGAGTGTGTAAAACATAGTTTAAACTGCTGAGATTACTTGGAAGATTATCAAGCAACTCAAAATGATTAATGAGAAAAAGAAATCATAACGTAACTTTTAAGAGTTTCAGACAACTGAAATAGTGATGTTTACATATTACGGGTTAAATGATGCATCTGAACAGAAGAAATATTTGGCAAGAACAAAAAGACACATTCTCGTCCATGTTAAATGCGATTTTACGGAACCATTTTTCGGGACCATATCAAAATGGCGTTTAAAAAAACAAAGCCATGTGTGAAAATGTGCTTTAAGTTGCTTATGTTCCTTAAAATGAGGTTTAGAAGTTGATCATATCCATATGGATTGTACGAAACTGTTACAACATGATAACACACCACTTTTGCCCCTTCAAGCTCCTGCATACAGCCGAGACTACAACTCTCATTCCCTACCCCAGTGTTTAAATCAACTGATTTGTGACAACCATGAGAGGTTGTGGACGGTTATTTAATATAATATAATCTTGAGAAGTCGAGAGACACTATGGTGAAATCTAAGATTTGTTGTAAGAGGATATTCTTCATGATAGGATGATAAAAATTAATGTAATACGATAATCGTATAAGTCAGGAACATGGTGATATTAGTTGGTCAGAAATTATAGGAATGATATGTACAAGGAGGCGAACGAGCGGGTCAAAGCTTCATATTACAATTATTTTGTTTCATAAGATGAAATATTCATGCCTATTTAGGCACAACTGGAGTCTCGGAGAGGCAGCAAGCTAAATGGCTGAC
>JAYMFT010164852.1:0-12352 GCA_038088735.1 Panulirus argus | reverse complement strand
CCCCCCCCCCCCCCCAAATGTGTGAGCAGAAAGGTGGAGGGTAAGCCACGCTCTAGATGTGTGAGCTGAAAGGTGGAGGATGAGCCACCCCCTCTCAGATGTGTGAACTAAAAGCTGGAGGATAAGCCACCCCCCAAAGGTGTGAGCTGAAAGGTGGAGGATGAGCCGCCCCCAGATTTGTGAGCTGAAAGGTGGAGGATGAGCCATCCCCCAGATGTGTGAGTTGAAAGGTGGAGGATGAGCCAACCCTCAGATGTGTGAGCGAAAATTTGGAGGATAAGCCACCCCCCAAATGTGTGAGCTGAAAGGTGGAGGGTGAGCCCCCCCCCCCAGATGTGTGAACTGAAAAGTGGAGGATAAGCCATCCCCAGATGTGTGAACTGAAAGGTGGAGGATGAGCCACTCCCAGATGTGTGAGCTGAAAGGTGGAGGGTGAGCCACTCGCCAGATGTGTGAACTGAAAGGTGGAGGATGAGCCAACCTTCAGATGTGTGAGCTAAAAGCCGGAGGATGAGCCACCCCCAGATGTGTGAACTGAAAGGTGGAGGATGAGCCACCCCCAGATGTGTGAGCTGAAAGGTGGAGGGTGAGACACCCGCCAGATGTGTGAACTGAAAGATGAAGGGTGAGCCGCCCCTCCGATGTGTGAGCTGAAAGGTGGAGGGTGAGACACCCGCCAGATGTGTGAACTGAAAGATGGAGGGTGAGCCACCCCTCAGATGTGTGAGTTGAAACGTGGAGGGTGAGCTACCCCCTAGATGTGTGAGCTAAAAGCTGGAGGATGAGCCACCCCCAAATGTGTGAGCTGAAAGGTGGAGGGTGAGCCACCCCCAAGATGTGTGAGCTGAAAGGTGGAGGATGAGCCACCCCCTCTCAGATGTGTGAGCTAAAAACTGGAGGATGAGCCACCCCCAAATATGTGAGCTGAAAGCTGGAGGATGAGCCACCCCCAAATGTGTGAGCTGAAAGGTGGAGGATGAGCCAACCCTCTGATGTGTAAGCTAAAAGCTGGAGGATGAGCCACCCAAAATGTGTGAACTGAAAGTTGGAGAGTGAGCCACCCCCCCCCCCAGATGTGTGAGCTGAAAGGTGGAGGATAAGCCACCCCCAGATGTGTGAGCTGAAAGGTGGAGGGTGAGCCACCCCCAGACGTGTGAACCGAAATGTAGAGGATGAGCCAACCTTCAGATGTGTGAGCTAAAAGCTGGAGGATGAACCACCCCCAGATGTGTGAACTGAAAGGTGGAGGATTAGCCACTCCCCAGATGTGTGAACTGAAAGGTGGAGGATTAGCCACTCCCCAGATGTGTGAACTGAAAGGTGGAGGATGAGCCATACCCAGATGTGTAAGCTGAACGGTGGAGGGTGAGCCACCCCCAGATGTGTGAGCTGAAAGGTGGAGGATGAGCCACCCCTCAGATGTGTTAGCTAAAAGCTGGAGGATGAGCCACCCCCAAGAATTTTGAGCTGAAAGGTGGAGGATGAGCCACCCCCAAGATGTGTGAGCTGAAAGGTGGAGGATGAGCCAGCCCCAGATGTGTGAGCTGAAAGGTGGAGGATGAGCCACCCCCAGATATGTGAGCTGAAAGGTGGAGGGTGAGCCATCCCCTGGATGTGTGAGCTAAAAGCTGGAGGATGAGCCACTTCCCAAGATGTTTGAGCTGAAAGGTGGAGGATGAGCCACCCCTCAGATGTGTGAGCTGAGAGGTGGAGGGGGAGCCAGCCCCAGATGTGTGAGCTGAAAGGTGGAGGATGAACCACCCCCCATATGTGTGAACTGAAAGGTGGAGGATGAGCCATCCCCGGATGTGTGAGCTGAAAGGTGGAGGCTGAGCCTCCCCCCAGATGTGTAAACTGAAAGGTGGAGGATGAGCCACCCCCAGATGTGTGAGCTGAAAGATGGAGAATGGGCCACCCCCCCAAATGTGTGAGCTGAAAGGTGGAGGATGAGCCACCCCTCAGATGTGTGAGCTAAAAGCTGGAGGATGAGCCACCCCCAAAATTTTTGAGCTGAAAGGTGGAGGATGAGCCATCCCAATGTGTGTGAGCTGAAAGGTGGAGAATGAGCCACCCCCAAAATGTTTGAGCTGAAAGGTGGGGGATGAGCCACCCCAATATGTGTGAGCTGAAAGGTGGAGGATGAGCCACCCCATATGTGTGAGCTGAAAGGTGGAGGATGAGCCACCCCCAGATGTGTGAGCTAAAAGGTGGAGGGTGAGCCACCAGCTAGATGTGTGAGCTAAAAGCTGGAGGATGAGCCATCCCCCAAATATGTGAGTTGAAAGGTGGAGGGTGAGCCACCCCCAAGATGTGTGTGCTGAAAGGTGGAAGATGAGCCACCCCCCTCTCAGATGTGTGAGCTAAAAGCTGGATTATGAGCCACCCCCGAAATGTGTGAGCTGAAAGCTGGAGCATGAGCCACCCCGAGATGTGTGAGCTGAAAGGTGGAGGATGAGCCATCCCCCAGATGTATGAGCTGAAAGATGGAGAATGAGCCAACCCTCAGATGTGTGAGCTAAAAGCTGGAGGATGAGTCACCCCCCCAAATGTGTGAGCTGAAAGGTGGACGGTGAGCCACCCCCCCAGATATGTGAACTGGAAGATGTAGATAAGCCAACCCAAATGTGTGAGCTGAAAGGTGGAGGGTGAGCTACCCGCAGATGTGTGAACTGAAAGGTGGAGGATGAGCCACCCCCAGATGTGTGAGCTGAAAGGTGGAGGATGAGCCACTCCCCAAGATGTTTGAGGTGAAAGGTCGTGGATGAGCTACCCCTCAGTTGTGTGAGCTGAAAGGTGGAGAATGAGCCACCCCTCAGATGTGTGAGCTAAAAGCTGGAGGATGAGCCACCCCCAAGATGTGTGAGCTGAAGGTGGAGGATGAGCCACTCCCTAGATGTGTGAACTGAAAGGTGGAGAATGAACCACCCCCAAGATGTGTGAGCTGAAAGGTGGAGGATGAGCCACCCCTCAGATGTGTGCGCTAAAAGCTGGAGGATGAGCCACCCCCAAGATGTTTGAATTGAAAGTGGAGGATGAGCCAAGCCCCAGATGTGTGAGCTGAAAGGTGGAGGATGAGCCACCCCTCAGATGTGTGAGCTAAAAGGTGGAGGATGAACCACCCCCCAAGATGTGTGAGCTGAAAGGTGGAGGATGAGCCACCCCTCAGATGTGTGAGCTAAAAGCTGGAAGATGAGCCACCCCCAGATGTTTGAACTGAAAGGTGAAGGATGAGCCACCCCCAAGATGTGTGAGCTGAAAGGTGGAGGATGGACCACTCCCAAGATGTGTGGGTTGGAAGATGGAGGATAAGTTACCCACCCCCCCAGATGTGTGAGCTAAGAGCTGAAGGATAAGCCACCCCCCCCCCCCCCGATGTGTGAGCTGGAAGGTGGAGGATGAGCCATTCCTCAGATGTGTGAGCTGAAAGGTGGAGGATGAGCCACCCCCCCCCCCTCAGATGTGTGAGCTGAGAGGTGAAGGACGAGCCATCCCCAGATGTGTGAGCTGAAAGGTGGAGGCTGAGCCTTCCCCCAGATGTGTGAGCTGAAAGGTGGAGGATGAGCCACCCCTCAGATATGTGAGCTAAAAGGAGGAGGG
This sequence comes from Panulirus argus, assembly GCA_038088735.1. Taxonomy (NCBI): domain Eukaryota; kingdom Metazoa; phylum Arthropoda; class Malacostraca; order Decapoda; family Palinuridae; genus Panulirus; species Panulirus argus. Next base: position 8,755 of record JAYMFT010164852.1, on the reverse strand, counting down.
TGAGCTACCCCCCTCTCAGATGTGTGAGCTGAAAGGTGGAGGGTGAGCCAACCCCCTCCCAAATGTGTAAGATGAAAGCTGGAGGATGAGCCACCCCCCCAAATGAGTGAGCTGAAAGCTGGAGGATGAGCTACCCCTCAGATATGTGAGCTGAAAGCTGGAGGATGAGCCACCCCCAGATGTGTGAGCTAAAAGCTGAAGGATGAGCCATCCCCCTCCCAGATGTGCGAGCTGAAAGGTGGAGGATGAACCACCCCCCAGATGTGTGAGCTAAGAGGTGAAGGATGAGGCCCCCCAGATGTGTGAGCTGAAAGATGGAGGGTGAGCCACCCCCTAGATGTGTGAGCTGAAGGGTGGAGGATGAGCTACCCCCCAAATGTGTGAGCTGAAAGGTGGAGGATAAGCCACCCCCAGATGTATGAGCTGAGAGGTGAAGGATGAGCCACCTCCCCCCCCCCCAGATGTGTGAGCTGAAAGGTGAAGGATGAGCCACCCCTTAGATGTGTGAGCAGAGAGGTGGAGGATAAGCCACCCGCTAGATGTGTGAGCTGAGAGGTGGAAGATGAATCATCCCTCAAGATACATGAGTTGAGAGGTGGAATATGAGCCACCCCTCTCCCCAGATGTGTGAATCAAGGCCCTCTACATGTGGAATATGTGCTCACAAGAAAACGTAATTTTGGAAGCTATGCAAGACTCCCAAGATTTGGGTAGCAGACCCTGTGGAGTTGATTATGTGGGTTACCGGGAGAAAGTGTTATGCCTAAAATGTTGAAATTATTACAGGGTTGATCTCTGGTCTTTGGAAAAGGAACATAAGAAAACAAATGATTCTTATAAAGAGATATAGGGAGAAATTGCGTTTCAGCATCAAGTTTTTCAAAGTCACTGCCTCTCAAATCCGAAATGCTGCACAGGTCCGAAGTGAGAGAGGAAATGTGATCAGTAAAATAAAGAGAAAGTGTATTAAAGGGAGGAGAAGGAGAGGATATGAGAGTTCAGATATGGAAAGGGGAATCATCAGTATAACATTGATTACAAGTAGAAGTGAGATCATTTATTGAGAGAAGAATGGGACAGAACCCTGATGAACACCATTATTGAAAGGATGGAAGGGGGATGCCTGCCATAGAGGAAACTACGCATTAGAGAACAGGGAGAAGCAGTGAAACTTAAGGTACAAAGGAAAAACTTATGCCACACCCTGTCAAATGTTTGGGAGATATGAGGAGCAACGACAAAATTGCTGAGAGAAGAGGACCAGAGGTGAGTGACATAGGAGAGATCACCTATAGACTAAACACTGAGAACTCCATATTAGTGACCTGAAAGAAAGGAATGAGATTCTAAAAGTTTGAAAAAGTGAGAGTTTAGGAGAGTTTCAAAGACACTGGAGATAGCAAAAGTGTGAGCAATTGGGCAACAGTTGGAGGGATTAGAGCGATCTACTCTCTTAAGGATTAGCTGCATCAAGGAGTGCTTCTAAGAGAAAAGGAAAACATGTGTTTTTAGACAGTGACGAAATGGGCGAGCAAGGATTGGCGCTGTCTCAGAGGTAGACTCTCGTAGAGCTGGAGGAGGTATGCCATCTGAGCCATAGGCCTCGTATACCTGGACCTGGGAGAATATGGGACATGGCATAGCTTCGGGGGCAGAAGTATTAGAATCTGAATCATCCTAAGTTCAGTTTGAGAAAAAAAGGTTCCAGAGGGAGCGGCTTTACCGGTTGAAAAGTTAGCAACAGATTGATCAAGTTGGAAAAGAGGGGGAAAGGTTGGACAAGTTGTTGGGAAAGCTTGCGGCTGAGGACCAAAAGGATTTGTCGACAGAAGTTCAGTCAGCAGACTTTTCATGTGAAAACGCTCTTGGCTCCCTGAAGAAGAGCTAGACAATAATTTCCAGCAGATATGAAATTAGAGTGGGTTTCTGGGGAAAAGAAGAGTTTCTGGTTCGGTATGCACCGTCCCTGGTGTCACAGGCATCAGAGCAGGAGAAAAAGATTAGAAAATGGAATGTAGAACTCCATTCCAACCAAGATAACCTCTGTTATAGGTACAGCACATTACCAGAGAAGCAGTACCCTTCCCGGGGAAAGCTGGGCAGGGATAATCTCTGACCTCTCACAAAGTGCCAAAGCAGGCGTTTCGAGGAAAGAATAGAGGGCGTGACCAATCACAATTAATAGAAATAAGATCGTGGTCAGACGACCCTAAGAGGGGAGAGGTGGTGTGTGTGTGTGTGTGTGTGTGTGTGTGTATATGTGTGTGTTTGTAATGGGAGGGTTCACAAGTTAAAAGACTTCAAGTGTGTTGCAAGAGGTCGGGAACTCGGGTAAGTGCTTCATTAATTATTCCGGATCGTTAAGGAGAGGAAAAAGGAAAGGCCTTGGCTCCACCAGAATCGTCCCGGTTAGAGCATAACCAATTCTTATGGAGTACAATAAAATCCCCTGCACAGAGGATCTCAACGCGTAGGTATGAGAGAGCAAAACTTTGTGGCCAGAACTCAATAGTCAGAGTTGTACATGGCTTAAGGAAATAAGGGGCCGGGGGTGGGTGGTTGGGGTGGCTAGTAACGAAACGCAAAAGCAAGTAAATAAGTAGAGAGATTTTGAACCAGATGGCATCAAAGTTAAGGAGACTCAAGATTCAAGAGACGAGCAATATGTGTTTTTGTACTACATTTCTCTCCTTTTAAGAAATACATCATGGAGGAGCATCCTATTGGCCACTTTACTGTAGTTCTGTACGTATGTCCTAACACGATCCTTATTGCTGGTGCCACAGTATTCTTGCTTCGGGCAAGTATAAGTATCTTGCTCCTTCAGTTCCTTATCGCAATGTTTATTTTGGCGAGTAATTTAGATTCCATATTTTTTTCGTGCACTATCTTTGGTTTACGCTGAAGTAGGCATTTGCTCTGTTAGGCTTGTGGTAGTTGAGGTAGGCTTGTGTTTCGATAAGATAGGTTTAAGCTATGATAAGGTAGGTTTACGCCAAGTTAAGGTACCTTTGGCTTGTGCAACGTTAAGGTAAGCTAATTCTGAAAGAGCAGGGTGATGAAGCCTCTGGTTGCGGATTATGTTTGGTTGATTAGATGTTTTACCAGAACACTAAGCTTTGGTTAGACTTCAATATGTCAACATTAGGAGTTTTCCAAAGAATAAAGCGAACTTACTGCAATTAGAATTAATTTATTTGCTCATCAGAACTAATACTCGTATGATTTTGATTATTGAAAATACCTATCTTCTTCATCATAAAAATATTAATCCATTACTAAAGTGAAGACAAAAAACTAAACGGCACAATGCTATTTAACCGACCGATGCTGGCAAGTCGGCAATTTAAGCACAGCTGTTCTTAAATCAGTAAAATAACTGACAACTTGTGAGTTAGTGGGATTTTTGTCATATTCTACTAGATATTTCAAACATATTTGCACCGCTGTATCTTCATTAAAAGTGCTATGTACCATCACAAATCGAAAGGCTTAAGATTACCTCTGAAAGCCGTGAACAATTAGCAATGATGCTTTACTGAATTAGGTAACAGAAGGCCCACATATATCTTAGCTAGTGCCATGTAAGAAACATTTTTTAGGTAACATATGCTAAGTACAAAATTTTAAGTCAATGAATGGACACTCTACTCAAGTACTGCCAAGCTTAAAGGGCCTGTCAAAGGTGGCGGGAGGCCATGCAGATGTCACGTGACGTGACGTCACACTGCGGGGGAGAGCCTCAGCCAGTTTGTTTACATGCAGCAGGGAGGCTGATGTCGGGCAGGTGAGGCTCGTGTCTTCATCAGTAACTAGGATTATTCTTGCCTTTTATTTTGATTAGAAATTCAGACCTACCAGAACATAAAAACAGTTAGGGAATCGTTATGTCTAGAACGTTAAACAATTCTCGGTAAGTTTTGTAGAAAATATAATCGTTCACAATTACTACTTGTGATCCACTGGTTTGTATCTGACCAGGTGTTTTCTAAAAGTAGTTTCAAACACACTGAGTATGAGGCATTTCATTACATTAACGGTTCTTGCAATACAATATTAAAATATCACCATAGTTAAATTATATTTAGGGTCAAGGAGATGTTTACGTGAAAGAAAGCAGCCTTACACCCCTTGAGCAAGACCTGTCAAGCGGTGAGTGAAGGGTGTAGGGAGTGGTTGGAGTTGGGCACCACCATAGGACACCCTACTCTTGGCATTCTACTGATGACACTTTATCCTTGACTCCCAGATAGTGACATCCTATTCACTGCAACCAAATGACAACTTACCATTGACACCCTGTTGATTACAACTTCTTGACACCTTGTTAGTGACACTCTCCCATGGCACCCTTTTGCTGACATCCTATTGAGGACACCCTGTTGTGATTCCCTGCCTTTGACATTCCGATGGTGTCACCCTACACGTAACAACTTGTTGGTGTCAATTTACCATTGGCACCCTGCTGTTGATACCCTGTTAATGACATTCTGCCTCTGACAATGCTGGTAACACCCTATTCTTGTTACCTTTTATGGTGACACTAAGTCTCAGTGCTTCTGTGTTTAAAACTGGAGAGGAGGGAGTTAGTTCCTGTCATGCTTCCTATAAAATTTTCATGGCAGAATACTTTCTCCTTACTGCATGGTGTTTGTTCTCAATTTTATTTTCTTTCGGTAATTTAGCTTGAGGGAGAAGCAGATTATGAGGTATGCCATCTCCTCTATTCTCTTTAGTTTTACTACAATTTAAGAAAAGTCTGTGGATAACCTTATCATGGCCTGTCAAGTCTCCTGCCATCTGTCCTTCCCTTGTATTACCATGTACCCTGTTGGTAATACTTTATCTTTGACATCTTCTGTTGACACCATGCCTGTGACACCTTGTTAGTGACACCCTAGCAATGTCATTGCAATGATGACACCTTTCCTTGACACCTTGTTAGTAACACCTTAGCCATGTCATTGCAATGATGACACCTTTCCTTGACACCTAGCTGGTGACAACCTACCATTGTTACCCTGCTAGTAATGCTTTTTTCTTTCCTTCCTGCCCATGACACTGTACTGTTTCCTCCCTGCTGATGACCTTTTCCCATGACACCCAGCTGGTGACACTCTTCCCTTGACACCCAGCTGGTAACATCCTACCCTTGATGCCCTGCTGGTGACACCTTTTCCCCTGACACCCAGATGGTGACACCCCTTACCCTTGATACCCTGTTTGTGACTCCTTTTCCCTTGACACCCAGATGGTGACACCCTACCCTTAAAACCCTGTGTGTGACTCCTTTTCCCTTGACACTCAGATGGTGACATCCTACCCTTCATACCCTGTTTGTGACTCCTTTTCCCTTGACACCCAGATGGTGACACCCTTCCCTCGATACCCTGTTTGTGACTCCTTTTCTCTTGACACCCAGATGGTGACAACCTACCCTTGATACCCTGTTTGTGACTCCTCTTCCCTTGACACCCAACTGGTGACACCCTACCCTTGATACCGTGTTTGTGACTCCTTTTCCCTTGACACCCAGATGGTGACAACCTACCCTTGATACCCTGTTTGTGACTCCTTTTCCCTTGACACCCAGCTAGTGACAACTTACCCTTGATACCGTGTTTGTGACACCTTTTCCCTTGACACCCAGACGGTGGCACCCTTCCCATGATACCCTGTTTGTGACGCCTTTTCTCTTGACACCCAGATGGTGACACCCTACCCTTGATACTCTGTTTGTGACTCCTTTTCCCTTGACACCCAGATGGTGACACTCTACCCTTGATACCCTGTTTGTGACTCCTTTTCCCATGACACTCAGATGGTGACAACCTACCTTTGATACGCTGTTTGTAACTCCTTTTCCCTTGACACTCGATGGTGACACTCTACCCTTGATACCCTGTTTGTGACTCCTTTTCCCGTGACACTCGATGGTGACAATCTACCCTTGATACCCTGCTGTTGACACCTTCCCTAAACACCCAACAGGTGACAACCTACCCTTGATACCCTGCTGGTGACACTTTTTCCCTAGACACCCAAATGTTGACAACCTATCCTTGATACCCTTCTGGTGACACCTCTTTCCTTGACACGCAGCTGGTGACAGCCTACCCATGATACCCTGCTGGTGACACTCTTCTCTGAGCACCCAGCTAATGATACGCTACCCATAATATCTTGCTGGTGACAACAGAAAACACGAGATCATATGGTCTATGTTAAGGTTATTTAATAAGTGGACAGAAGTAGATATCTGAGGTCCCAATCTTGTTTGTAGTAAAGATACAATGATAAAGGAGAAGACATCTCCCTATCCGCTACTCCTAAGTCATAATTGCTTGCAGAAAACTGCTGGTAAGGAAAAGTAAGTAGTGTGGAGATAGTATACTACTGCATTAGAGTATTGAAAGCGAACTGAATAGACATTTGATAGAAGACGTCAGCTGGAAACTTCCCCTTCTTTGACTGCAGGAGGGTTCTCAAGAGAAGCAACAAACCTGAAACAATAAAGTCTTGATGTGTAAAATCAATAAGTATGAATATCTTTTTTTTTCTCATGAAAACATGTATGTTTACTTGTAATAGGTATTGCTTAAGTATTTTTGTAGGCATGATTTGTAGGTATTATATTGATAGTGAAACATTTATAGTTTTTGCTAATTATTCCAATGTTATATTGCTGTACAGCTGAAAACATTTAAACTGGTAATTAATCCAGTGTTTAATAACTTTACTACTGAAAACATTTATGTTGGTAACTATTCTAATGTTTGATAACTCTTCAGATAATTTTCCAAGTGGAATACATTACTTTGCATTTGTCTACCTTGGATCCATTTGCCATGTCACTGACCACTCCATCAATTTGTCTAAATTTGTTTAATCGTTTGGCTTTCTTCCTGTGACTGGACATCATTTTTTAAGTTCGTGTCACAGGCATATTCTGAAATTCTATTAGTGATTCCTGTCTTCAGATCATTTATATACGTAGTAAAAAGTAGGGGTCCTAAGACTGAGCATTGTGGAACTCTGCAAGCCCCAGTGAGCCAGTCATACGTTTCCTTGTTTTACATCACTCGTTGCTTTCTGTAGGGCCTCTGAGAGGAATTTTGTCAGGGAGTACAAAGCTTGTGTCAGGCCCCTTTCCCTTCTCCATTAGTCTCTCTGTCTGTTTATATCCCTGATGCCTGTTCCAATTGGAACTCCCTCAAAGGGATGGCCACAGCAATAGAGTCTCCATAACTAAAGAACTCCAGTGCCGCTTCTTAGCTTTTAAAGCCTCACTCTCAGTAGGCCATTGGTACAGGGCAAGTCTCGTGCAGTGTTTGCAGAGGCTCCTAACTAATGTTCCTAATGACTACTACTAGCTAATGCTCCTACCTACGGATTTAACTTAATGTTTCTACTTAATAATCTTTCCTAAATGTTCCTACCTACTACTACTAGTTACTGCTCCTACCATTTTGCCAAAAGGAAGGGCTAGCGCATAGTGCTCACTGCAGGAAAATTTAGAGTTATGAGGAATGGGCTGTGTGAGTTAAGTGTTGTCAAGTGTTACATATGACATTTAGAGATTGTATGTTTGTGGACAGAATGCCAGTAGTCCACATGTTAGTGAGGTGGAAAGAAAAGACAGCTACCTGGGTCAGAGGAGTGCAACTTTACAACCACTCAAGTGCTGGCTCACTAAGCAGTTGTCACTTACCCTCCTGATACCTAGGTGGGTAGTACTGGTAATATACCTCCCTGGTCGTTGGCTGCCAACCAGCTACTACTTACCTGATATATGAGTATATATGCAAATATGCACACATGCGTAAACAGATATATTCTTACCTCTCCAGATCAAACAAAAATAGTTTACTAATAAATGATCTAGCCCAAAAATGAATCTTAAAATGAGAAGTCTAAAAGTTAAAGAAACAGTTGAGGTGAAGGGGCAAATATACAAACTGAATGAACAATAGCATGTTCGGAATTTGTTATTCTTGATTAGGCATCCTGTTTTTATCCACTATGGCTTTATTCAGTGAGCTGTAAAGTGAAAAAGGGTATGGAAGATGAGAGATGTGTGGAATGGAGTACTATTGATTTTCTGCATTTCCAGAGATCCCAGGAAATTCATGGGCCCCCTTTTGGAGTCCCGGTTCCAGGTACAAAATACCCCCTGCACCCTCTTCTCAAAGGCCCTGACTTTCTGTATGAAAGTCAGTCTCCTTTCCATGTGTAGATTCAGATTCTTTTGTTTTGGGCTTTAATTTTTCATGACAGTCATTAATTTAGAATGCACTCAAAGTATGGTATATGTCATCTGTAGATATTTTTGAATCCCAGTTATTATACATATGAATGAAGACTTGTGTTAGATTGCTTACATACGATATTTTATTACAGAATTCGTCATGATTATGCTAGTCTTTTTAAAAATTGATATTTATATTTCCTTTTTTCAAACATTATACCCAAAATGAAAGTAAGACTGATATTGCAGTAGTTTTAGGCATGTTTTATACCTCCATTAATGACAATTGGTGTTAAATTTACAAGTTTCCAGTCTATTGGCATTTTTCCTTCTTGTAGCCAGATGTTAGCGTTCTTGACCATGACACATTTACGAGCCGCCCAGGGTTGAGTGCATAGGTTCAAATCTTGGTTGTGGCAGTCAGTCTACAGTCAACCCAGCTGCTCATCCACCCCTAGGGGTTGGTCGATAAAATGGGTACCTGGCTCAGGCTAGGGTATATATATA
>JAYMFT010164841.1:0-12352 GCA_038088735.1 Panulirus argus | reverse complement strand
ATCATCTTATGCCGGGTATCCGTTTATCGACTAGCCCCGTGAGGTGGATGAACAGCTGAGTTGGCTGTGGGTTAACTGCTGCGCCAAGAAACTGAACCCATGCGAATCCGTATATGAATCATAGTGTGTGTGTTTGTGGATGAATGTGGATATATTTGTAAAGGAGGGCTTGGTTGGCGTGCACATATACGAATGTATCTACAACTTACATAAATGTGCATTCTCTGTACAAACATTCAACAATATAATGCAGACACATACTTTACCACCTTACTGAGTGATAGTCCCAATATATTTTTCTTGTATATAAAGTCGCCTTTATTTAGCATAGATAAATCAAAAGGTATATAACAACCGTAATCACTTTCACCTTCTAACAGTATGTTACGGACAAATGTATTACCTCCGAGTTACGTATCATAATAATGACGTATAAATCATCAGCAACACACGTGTTTATCATTATCATATTACCTTCTTATTCACATCGTGTACGCGTTTGTGGATGTCACGTGAACCATTCATTCTCTTCATGTAAACTTCAATTTGTATGTAAATTGGTCTCAACACACTCGGAAAATAACAGAGCGAAGTTCCCCTAATGAAGTCCGCTCATGAAAAATTAATGTGATGTTTGAAGTTCACTTGCCCCTATCAACTTTAGGTCCCTTTGACATGTAAGTGTGGTGGTAGCCTTTGACATGCAAGTGTGGTGGTAGCCTTTGAGTTTTAAGTAAGACTGTGCCTAGTATTATCTAAGTGTAGTGTTGCCCTAAGTAAGCGTGCTAGTGCCCACTGACTCGTAAGTGTGGTAGTACTCAGTGACATGAAATAGTGGTAGTGCCCATGGATACTTAAGTGTGGTAGTAACCCCTTACATGCAAGTGCATGACGCCTCCTCAATTGTAAGTGTGGTAATACCCCTTCAAATGTCAGTATAAAAGTGTCCCTCTCTCCCATGCAAAGTAGCGCTCCCTCACATATACGTGTGATTATATTCCCTCGCATGTATGTGTGGTATGACCCTTCATATGCAAGGGTGGTTTTTCCCTCCTCACATGTGAGTGTAGTAGTGACCCGTCATATGTAGGTAAAGTAAAGTTTCCCTAGCATGTACGTAGGGAAATGCCCCTTCATATGTAAGTGTGGGTTTACCTCTCATATGTAATTGTGGTGGTGCCCCTCTTTCATGTAATGAAGGTAGTTCTCTCATGAAAATTAGGTAGAGCCCCCTTACATGTAAGTAAGATAGTACCCCTCACATGTAAGGTAGTGATTCGTAACATGTAAGGAAATGCTCCCTCACATGTAAGTAATGTAGTGTCCTCCTTACATGTATGTAAGGTACTGTCCTCTCACATGTAAGCAAGTTAGTGCCCCTTCAAACGTAAGTAAGCTAGCGCCCCCTCAAATGTTAGTTAGTGCGTCCTCAAATGTAAGTGAAATAATGCCCCATTACATATAAGTAAGATAGTACCTCCTCACATTTAAGTAAGATAGCATCCACTTCACATGTAATAAGGTAGTGCTAAATCACATGCAAAAAGGGCAATTCCCCCCTTAAAAGTAAATATGGTAGTATACTTTCGATTGTAAGTAAGGTTATTTCACCTCTTATCACATGTACGTAAGGTGAAGTCCCCTTTCATCTAATTATAACAGTTCCCCCTCACATCTAAGTAAGATGGCACCTCCTCATATGTAGCTTAAGCAATGCCCACTCATATGTAAGAAAGGTTGTGGTCTTTCACATGTAATCAAACAGCGCTCCTTCACATGTAAAAGAGGTAGCAGCCCCTCTCATGCAAAAAGGGTAATGCCCCTTCACATGTACAAAAAGGTAGTGCTCCCTGCCATGGAAGTGCAGTAGTTCTCCCTAACACGTAATTGTGCTAGTGTCCCATCACATGTAAATAATGCCCCTTACATGTAAGTTTAGTAGTGCTCCCTGACATATAAGTAAGGTAGTGCCCCCTTAAATGTAACTGTGGTAGCAACCTCTGTTATGTAAGTGGGGTATAGCCCCCTCATATAAAAGTGCGGTTTTGCCTGCCTCCCATAAGTGAAGCAGTGTCCCCTCACACATAAGTGAGGCAGCGTCCTCTCACACATATGTGAGGTAGTGTCCCCTCATAGATTAGTGTCTTAGTAACGAGTATGTCTTTCACGCTGCCCTGAATGGTGAGTAATTGTCCTTAATTTTTCATGAAAGTGTTGACATTCAAGATGGCGTGTCAGGAAAACAATAGACACTTTTTATTAATAATACATCCTTTTTGTAACTTAAGTCTACGTTACATGAGATGGGGCGCACCTAGAAAACTATGTTGTTTACATATGTCAATGAATTATCAAATGGGTATAAGTGATATCACTAGGGGTACACACGCAAACAGAAGGAATCTATTGTCGGTAATCTAATCATCATATCGCGGGTCTCAGACACGGACGAAAGCCCTTATCAAATCAAACCTTCATGAAGCATAAGGAATGCATAAAGAAAAAAGAGAAGAGAGGAGGAAAACAAGATTTTGTGGGCTACTGAGTTGAATCATTGTTGGTGTGTAAAGATGGCAATCGGGAACAAACATGCAAATGTGCCACATTCAGAAATATGTGACTGGATAAGTGAGTCGGGCGGTGTGTGACGGCCTTCGTACCTGCGACCAAGAGCTTTGTACTTCACCAAGGGAGGAATTACTGCCACCAGTCACACTATCAGAGGCACGAGAACACAACAGACCACCACCTACCTACCTACCTACCTCTCACTGCTTTCTTCTGCAGCCTTCTTTAATGTTAAAATCTCTGAAGTGTTGTTGTAGAACATCGCAAACACCAGTCGTCAGCTCTCACCTCAAAGCAATAGTCGTCGGCAAGACAGCAAAGCGTCAAGCTGTAGAGCTTCTGTAGGTTATCTCGGCCTCAGAGGCACGTTTTTTCGTCTTGATGTAAGGTCGCATTTCCTTGGGGATTTGCCACCTAGATATCGACAGCAGTGGACACTAAGAATTTGACCTCAAGACGTCAGCAACAGAGAACTCGTGCAGGAATTTTCCCAGATGGGTCATATTTTGTACAGAGCTTGAAAAGTAGCAGCAATTTTGTGGCTTTGAATAGGGTCAAAATCAAGTAGACGTACAGCTACTTGAAAAATATGCGATATCATGGGCATATCATTAACTTAGAAGTAATGCTACTATTGATACCAGTCCCCCAAAAAAGTCATATAGCTGCCCTTTAGATTGTCAGATATGATTGAAAAGACGTTTGAAATTACCTTAAGGTTGGCTATTAGGCTTGTCTATAAGAAATGAGCCCCAGAGACGATAAATGCCATTATATAAACCCACATACCCTGTGTAAATGAGTGTAAACCATTCTGTATCAAGCTAACACAATGGGTTCAAAAAGACGACCCACACGAGAAGAGCGTGACCGTACCCAGGGGAACTCATCCCAGGATCATCTTACCACAAATTGTTCTGCCCTTCACTGGCACCTTCATTTGTTTAGCTGAGAAAACTTAGGCTAAAGAGAAGTCATTCGATCGGAAGTTAGGCGTTCATGGAAACGAGGTCATTCCTTAGTGTCGCTCCGTTACAAAGTTTCAGCGCATTCTTTGTTTGTTAGAGAAGCAGGCCAGAGGGTTTCTTTGTCAGTCAAAAGACCTGCCTTCCCTTCCCTGAACAACACGCTCGCGTTCCTCGCCGTCCTCATTTTGCTGATTCTTAAGCACTGGAAAGGCTACAGTGTCACCTCTTCAGGAGAGGACCAGGTACGTACATACCAGCGGGTCTGGTGAAGCTTCGTAGAGTTTTAACTCGCTGTAGAGGTCTTCTCAGATGGCAGGTCTGACGGAGGAAAAATAGATACTACGAGCTTCACGTGTCCTTTTATTTCAGAATAATTGCCTTTTCATGTAGCTGTTTCACTAAGGTATTCGCTAATACTTTGTCATTGCAAATGATTGTGAAAATTGCTGCGGTTTGCAACTAAACACTTTTCATCCTGCAAGGGCTGTTTACTGATCTTTATAGTATATAGATAACTAGGAGATTAAGTAAAATCATAAATCAATACATACATTTCTCTTTCACACATGTTTGCCATTTTCCGTGTCAGCGAGGAAGAGCTGCCGTTTATAATGCGCCCCTCACACCTTTACGAGGTTTCCCGAAACTGCTTCATATGCCCTGGTTCAGCTAATTAAAAAAGAATCATGTCGCCCCAATTCATTCTATCCTCGGATCGCTTAACACCCTCCTGCATGTTCAGGCCCTGATCACTCAAAGCACCTTTCATACAGTCCTTCTACATCCTCTTCGGCTTCCCCTTCTCCATGTTCCCTCCATTTCCTAGTCAGCCTCTCCTCACTCATCCGCTTCTTGCGTCTATCCCTTTGCTTCTGTCAATGGCCTCCGGAAATATTTTGATAAGCATTTCTTTCTTTTCCCTTCTTTCTTTATCTAATGCATTACCTTCTAGTCCAAAAAACGAAATCAGTGATTTACGTCTCTCGATTTTCAGAAGAGGGAAAAAGGATACAGTATAAGCCAAAGAGTCTTGTGAAGTATATCTGTTAGCAGAACCAAGAGAAGGAGCTTGTCGATGGAAAGAATATTTTGAGAATCAGCTGAATGTGAAAATAACAAGATAACGGTCATCTGGCTGAAGGTAACTCAGGAAATGGAAAAGATTTTCGATAAAATCATGCTATCTGAAGCAAGAACGGGAAAAATGAGAAGAGCTCTCAAGGAGGCGAATAAGGGAAGGGAAGCAGGGATGACGAAATACCAAGAGAGATCATAATAGCTGTTGGTTCACATACAATGAAAAGGCTTAAACGAATTTCATCACCCTGGGAAAAGGAAAAGACACCATCGAACTAGCAAAATGCTGTTATTTCCTAGTCTACATGAAAGGAAAAAAACACATTTGCGGAAATTCCGGAGACATTTCATTACTGTCCAATATGGAAAAGACATATGAACGAATGACAGAGCATCGTTTATATATATCGATAGAAAAGTTAGGGAATTGGCAACATGGTTTCGATCCAGGAGAGGAACTGGTGATGAAGTTTTCACCCTGAAGATCATAATGGGTAAATGTGAGGAATGGAGCAAGAAGAAGTGACTGGCTTTCATAGATTTAGAAAAAGCTATCGATAGAAATATCAATTTTAACTCTGGAAAAAACATTAGAACAATACAAGAGATACGAAATCAGTGAGTAAAAAGTATGCTATAACCATTGGAAGTACAGTGATGGAACTTCTCATTCCAATGAAGTCTACATCTCTCTGCTACTGGAAGCAGTGCATCCTTGGGTTGCAGAGCCTTTAGAAAGGTCCTGGGTAACCATGGGACTTTTTCATGGAAATTGGCCTATTATAGTTATAATAAAATGAAAGGTGCTATTTCCACCATTCTTTTCATTTTCTTGCTGAATATCTGGACGCTAGAAACAGCGAACGTTCCTGAGATCAGTTATAACGCCTGGGGGAACTTAACCTCGCATAAACCCATCAAGAGGACTCAACGCTGGGGAAGGTGCGAGGTCCTGGATGTATACTCGAGGTTTATTGCTTCCTGGCCAAGGCATACGCGTTATTATAGACACCACTTACACCCCTGACACACCAGATGGCTTCACCGCTAACCTAATCGCACCTTCATCAAAGCTATACCCTTAACTTTATCAAAGCTCAGCTCAAGGCGTTATTACATCCATAATCACCTTGCATCAAAGCCATGCCCACTACACATCAAAGTATAGACTCTTTTTTTTTTCATCGAAAAGATTACACGCTGCTTCCCTCCCGCCATAACCAGAGTGGATTAAGCCAACGCTCTTCTATAATTAACGTCCTATGACCTCGAGTCGTCGTATCCTCCAAGGAGGAATACTCATTCCCGGAGATTGAACCCCTGCAACGGCTGGCCTCTCGCACTGATGGGGTTAAATATGATGAATCCTTCAAAGAGTTAATGTTGTATTTGATGAGCTAAGTTCGTTGTTGTCTGTGAATCACATCGAAGGTTAACATATTCCAAACTTAACAGTTTCGTATTTCACCGAAAGGAGAAATTACTTGCGATATTTCATAAATAAAATATTCGTATTCAGAATCTTGACTATTTACGTCCATGATCTTGCTGTTACTACGTATAAAAAAGTTAAATGACTTCAAAGAAAATCCTCGTGTCTTATGAGTTTTACGGTTTTTTAACTAAAGGTTAGGACGTCGTTCGTGAAGGGGTTAAATCATCAAGATCATGTAGTTAAGTCACCGCCCACAAGTACAGTAATCATACATGGGTTATATACCTTTATTCTTGAAGAACTACGGTGCGTCATCCTACCTAAAGAGCTGAGTCATGAAGCTCATGTAATTTAGTCCTGGCACCAAATGGTTTAATTCATCGCACACAGAGATATAAGTCATGGAACGAAAGACCCCCCAGTGGCACCATAAACTCGCACCCGCTCTGCTAGAATCCAAATCATTCCCTATTTGCCTTAAAATTACACCATCAAACACCCACGGCGAACTTCACTTATACGGTAGCTATAAATTTCTTCATTAAGGTTTTAATAGCCTTACAGGATATCCCCCTAAACTTAGCAGGCTCTTTTTAGTCCCTTTTCCCGGGAAAATGTTGCACAAGTATAGTTCAGGATTTAGGAGTGTCGTGTCCTTCCGACGTGCCTTCCAGAAAATGAGATCCCTTGCTCCTTCAGCGAGATTAAGTGCACATAGTTTAAATCCTTTCCACAAGTGTGACAAAGGAATCGAATTCTACTGTGAGAGACCTGCATCAACAAAGGCAATTTTTTCCTTCCTTTCATTACTGTCATCCTAAAGGACCACTCCGACCTATCAACACCACAGAACTCTCCTTAATGTCACTGGGCCTCCTTCAAGATCTCTCTACTGCCATTATTATACACCCTCAAACACCAGTAAAGTCAGCATCCTTTCATTCTAAAGCTAGAACTTCCACTCGAGGCACAGTGACCCGTCTCTCTGAATGGTTGAGATTGCAGGGAAGAGAAGAAAAAGAGAGAAGAAAAAAGACGAGGATAGGTTGGAGAAAGATGATAAATGAGGTGAGAAGGGACTGGGTATGAGAGGTGGGGAAAGGAATTAGCCTGGATGTGAAATAAGAGGAATACAGGGAAGGAAAGAAGAGACAAGGAGCGGAGTGAGATGAAATTTTCGTCCTTGAGTCTGGCATTTGGGGAATTTCAGTGACTGTATTAAGCCTGAATTAATGCCTCAGCCCATGTCAGCTGCCGTAGGGGGGGAAGATACCATCAGCTTCTATATCGAATGTTCTTGGGGATAAGAAAAGAGTAGATAATAATCAAATCCCAACCAGCCTCTCTCGGTTGCATATCGTTAATATACTAATCCTTTTCTTCTTGTGGATATACTGATATCCTGATACTCCAAATACAATACTACACTTACTTGATTTAAGGTGCACGTAATTCTGATTTTCGTATATTTACAGTAACATCGACACATCCATAATATATGAAGTACCTAACACAGCAGAGGCTAGAAATTATTAATTAGCGTATAGTATTCACTGTTCCCCTGAGATTACCAGAAAGACAGCGTACTGAAGGCGACGTCGCCTTACAATCACTGAGACCAGAACTCTGAATCGCTTCTCTCAGACGGCAGTGCTTACTTTCTCTTACTCGCGTGACGCAGGTTAGAGTCGATCACATACGATCACCCAGGTCATCTTGAAACTACCGTAAGAAAGCAAACTAAATTGTAGGTAAATATGTGTGAGCGCCTGGAAACACCTGTTCTGGCATAAACTGACTGAGAACTATTACTACAGTATTTCAAAAGAATAGATACACTGAAAAATATATCCATGCGAGGCGTCTTGGGTTGAAGACCTTATAGGTTTTATGTGATTCAAAGGCGAAGAAGGTTAATAATATTTAAACCTACGCCAACCTAAGTTTGCTCAACTTATAGGGCACGGAAACATAGAAGTCCCCTAATTACTTTTGAATTAAAAACTGAATAAAAGAAAATTAAGTCTTAAGTAAGCTTGTGAAAGGTAGTTTCATATTATATGTTTTATATATATATTTCTTTAACGTTTTGCGCCAGAAAAGTTTTTGCATTTTACATATATTACGTTTCACATCTCTCACATTCATAGTGTTATGTCATTTTCAAGTATGAGTGATTTACAATTCAGATAAATCCCTTCCCCCCCCCCCAATAACTGATAAGCCATGATAAACAAGTACCATTATTGTGACAAAGAGAATATTACATGACGCTATATTTTTTATGTAATATCTCATCATCATTGTTAATTCTCTCATAACAGGATTAAGGTTTCTGTACAGATTTTTTTACCATAATCCATAAAACGAATGAAAAGAGTAAAAAAAAATCTTCATGACGTTGACATGTCATAACTTAATAATAATCTAAGGAACTTTTGGTTTTGAATATAATGCTTTTGAACTCATGACTCGTTTGAATTAGTGATCTCCTAGTTTTCAAAATAGGTTTCCAAAAGAGCTGCTACCTTGTCCAAAATTTTTGTAGCACAGATTTCACAGTTACTTACCGATGCTTGAGTAAAACATAGTAAGTCCTACTTTATAACACGTGTTTCTAAGGACTTCGGGTTTTGTGAAGCATACCAGTGAAATTTTGGCAATTATTCATATCACCTTTTTCTATTTTCCTATTTGGGTCTGTATTCTTAAACATATAGGGAACGTGAGAGCTGAGTTTATATTTTTGTAATTTGGTTGATTTGGTATTGAACATCGCAAGAAGAAATCATTAGGTTTCGCAATCACAGGTCAGAAACGAAGGTGTTACGGGTCAGGAACAATGCTGGCAAACAGCATAGGGTTAGTAAACAAGATCAACACACGACAACAAACGAAAGAAAGAATACAAAAATCATAAAGTAATATATAAAACAAAGGTTGATAAGGCTGATAAGCATAACATAAACCTATTATCAAAATAAAATTGTTCACATCCGAATATAAAGAACACAAAGAAACCCCACCCACCCACCCTTTAAAAGATAAAAGTAATAAAAAAACGGCTTTAGCATTAATACACATCACAACCTATACCAACAGACAGCATTAATGAGATCAAGCAACAGGCACACAAGCATACGAACAATAAACAGACTAGTTTATAGCAAACATGAGACCTAGAACCAGGAAGATAAAGGCCATAAAGCAGCGTAAACGAGATTAGTTAACATAAGACTAGAAATTATATAAAATATCAATAATCAAAACAAGTAACAATACAAAATATAAGCAAAACAGATAAAGCAATTAACAACACCAGCAAGCAACAAAAACAAAGTCGATGAAATACAATGTAAACAGACTCAGTATACATTGCAACAACAAACAACAGATTCATTATACATCATGAATACTGCGAAGGCATTATACGTAAGACCAACAGATAATCTAAACAAGATGAATCTAAAACAAACATATGATCAATACAGTAATTACACAAGATTACAAACAGCAGACAAGACTGCAACACAGAATAATCAGAACTGCTTATGACCAACATAAATGCATTAAATAATACGAAATCGTCCAGTACATAAGCTGAATACGGATATGAATAATACGCAAGAGCTAAAAGCGATGAAAACAGTAACGATAAACAATGGAAGCAAACACTACGGGACGAAACCTTGAACGAAATAAAGGAAACACAAGTAAGGTGGCTTATGTCGACAGCCCAAGCCATTGTCATTTCATCCTTCTGTTATCTTTACTTTGTTTCATCCAGCACATTCTCCTCTTTTCTTCCCTTCATACTCTTTTCTGTTTAATTTATTCCTGCTTCTCTTTCCTATTTTCTTTTTCAAAATTTCAAGTGATCTTATACCTTTTTCATTCTTCTGTTTGTTTTCACCTTCTTCCCTTTGTTTCTTATTTATTTTTTCCTCTTCTTTCCTTTCTCGTCCTAGATATTTCTTTCTTTGCTTATATCTATATCTTTTTTTCTCCGTTAAACTTTTGCTTCACTCTCTCATTTTCCAAATGCATATGTCTCCCATGTTCCTATTTTTCTTATTCCATTTTCTCTCATACCTTCCTCCACGAACTTTTCTCTCTCTTCTGTTCTTCTACAATTTCTTTCTACAATTCTCTAACGACATTTTTTTTCTTGCCAATTTCCACTCCCCATCAACCATTTCCTCTGCCTCTCCTCCTCCTCCAGTCCTCTTTTTCAACTCTTGTGTCCCCGTCACACTCGGCAGACGCCAGTCCATCACCAGACCATATGTAACTTGCCCTTGCTTTCCAGACCTTAAAAACATGCGTAATTACATTCTTTTCCTCTCTGCCCTCATCCCGCCGTTGGGTACTCAGTCTCCTCCCCAACATGGCTTGGATATATATAACGCAGATATACGTTACCATTGGATCCGTTCACAAAGGAAATGTCTTTTAAAGAGGAAGGAATCATAGACCTGGTGTGGTGTGGCAAGAGACAACTGGAACCACCGTTGCAGCTGGTGGCGTTGTTGCTGCTGGCGCTGCCCCTCATTTCTACTGATGTTGCTGTTGTTCAGTGACAAGTTGGAACTCCTGGAAACTGCAAGTGGCACATTGTGATCACCAGAAATGTCCCTCTCATTGTTGACTGGCCGGCTGGAATGGCTTGGACACTCAAGTCACCCATGGAGTTCCCTAGAACGTTTTTCGTTCTTCATTCTCCTGCTTCTGCTGCTGATAATGAGGGTGATGATGATAATGACGATGGAAATGATGATAATGATGATGATGATGATGATGCCCTTCAAACCCGTCAAAGCATCTCTGAACTTAAGAATCAATGCTCGTGCTCCAGGGAGAGGCTGAGGGTCTGGCGAGACTGCAACAGTTGCGCCTGGCGCGCACAGCTCTGCACCTCCCCGTTGTATACGTCCTAATGGAAGGTCCATGGCTTTTGTTTTGTTTCGATGTTTTCGTTTTGCTGTGTTTGTGTCTCCTGCAGCTGTCCTTGTTTTTCTTTGGGAGAACTCTTTCTGGTTCACAAAAGTAGACCTTTTTCTTTTTAATTATGTCTGTATTCAATAAAATATTTTGTATGTTAAAGTAATAAGGTATATGACCTAAATGATAAAAATCGCACATAAAAATATTCAGTACTTCGAAAAGATAGGTAGAAAGTATATGGGTAAGTTTCTTGATAATGACAAGCTCCAGAATAATCATTTGCGAAATCTAAGAAAATCATCATATTCGAATTCATCCTAAACATACTTCCTCTCTTGCCTTCCATCCCGAACCGAACTGCCTCCGGACAGGTATTACGATCAACCGTGCTTTACTTGACCCCTTTGTTATAGGGATAACCTCACTCACGAGATGCATCATTGATCATTTACTGCAATTAATATAAAGGGTATGCTGGCAACAATGCAGTGGGAATTTATCTTCATTTCATTGTTATGGACAGGAGTGAATATGTTTCCTTTAAAAGTATGCCGAAGAATGATGTTTCCTCCATTTAGTACGGCATTTGATTTAACAAGTTAAGTTTGTAATGCTGTAACTATGTTGAGTTTATCATACAAGCATATTAGTGACTGTATGGCCAGCAGTTCTCGTAACATGAGCCTTTATCATTCATCTTTATACCAGAAACTTAAACTGCACAAGTAAGGATTTGAAATACATTGATCAAGGTCAGATAACGTCAGGAACCTGATAAATACACTAGTGAGGTGCTGAGAATGTACTAGGAGCACTAACTATACCAAATAACGAGTCAAAGTTCAAGTCCCAGGACATAATTCAGGAGGGTCGCGGCTGGAGTTTAGATAACAGAGGCGGACAGCGTGTTGAGCCCCTGGTGTTACACGATCTCCGGCCGGCTTCCTGAATAATGAAAGGGCCAACAAGTCGCACGCCTTCAGATACATAGTCCTTACTTAATACTCCCGGCTTACTTAATGACCAGGAAAGGGTTAGGTATGGAATCAGTGTCAGACAAGATCAAGAACGTTTCCCATGATCCTCGATACATTTAAAATATAGATTAGTGTTACCTATAGATTATTCCATTTCTGGACTGCCTAATGACTCGGCAAGGGCGACCAACTGACCCCTGATGGGTCTGTCTGATTTGGTGTGCATGTCGCAATCCAGGGGGAAATGGACTGATTGTTGCAGAATTTCTGAGGGAGGTTGATGGAGCAAGAGATCGAAATACCGAGAGCAACAGATTAAGAACGAATGAGAGAGAGAGAGAGAGAGAGAGAGAGAGAGAGAGAGAGAGAATATATAACCAGGC
>JAYMFT010164830.1:0-12352 GCA_038088735.1 Panulirus argus | reverse complement strand
CAGTTCTTCAAAATACTCTTTCCATCTTCCTTTCACTTCCTCCTTTTGATTCAGCAATTCCCCTTCCTTACTTCTCATATTAACATTTCCACTTACATCCACCTCTTTCTTTTTTCACCTCATTCCAGTATATTTTTTCATTATTCCAAAACTTTTCACTTAACTTTCTTCCAAAACCTTCATCTACTCTTTCTTTGCTTTCCTCTATCAGCTTAACATTCCACTTACAAAGTTTGTATTCTTCCCTCCTCCTTTGCTAAACTTCCACTGGTACATTCCTATCAAGCCTTTTTCTTCTCTTCAACAGCACTTCTAATCTCCTCTCCACCATGCATTGCTCTTTTTATTCTTATATCTCACGACCTTGTACCCAACTACTAATTCTACATCCTTTAATAGTATATCTCCAAACATTTTAAACACCTCATTCACACATGACTGCATCCCTACATTCAATGCAACTTCCATCTAAGCTTTTACAAACCCTAGCATCTAGTAAGGTCTTTCTCAATCTTTCATTCACTTCCACATTGTCAATCAAAGCCTCTTGCTCTTCTCTTCCACCATTCCTCATCCATGTATATAAGTGGATCATCATGTGATGAAAAAAGGTGTTTGCAAGGAATAAACCTCTCTCAGCACAAATATCTCTAAGATAATTTCCATTCTCTTTACTCCTGGCACTTCCCATTTACCAAATATCTCACCAATTTTATCACATCCCACTTTTGCATTCATATCACCCAGTACGACCATACTTCTCTTACTCTCAAAACTATTTGTACAATCATTCAAGTTTGTCTAGAAAAGCTTAATTTCATCCTTTCCTCGTACAGTCTTCATATTTACAGGCACTTATACACATAACTATGCATACTTTACAATCCCAATCTTTCCTTTCACCCACACTATTCTTGGTCCATTCTATCCATGCTCTGTAATGCCCTCCCACACTCTCGGTGATAGTAGAATTGCATATCCTTCTTTCCCTCTTCCCCGATAATTTTCATTCATTCCTGTCCATACCACTCCCCCTTACATGCCTTCCCGTAACTTGCATTCATCATTTCCATTTTCACTCCACAAACCCTGCCCAAGGATATGGGTTTTCCCAATCCCTAGCACATCCAAACTACAACTTTTAAACCTCACCACAAGCTCCTACCTTTTCTTCTCACCAGTCATCCCATTTACATTCAGCGCCATCACCCTTAATCACTCGTGTCTTTTACTCCCCAGCATAACTGGTAGGCTTAAGTGCCACTTCTCAGCCTTTTGTGCCTCACCCTTAACAGGTCACTAGTATAGGCCAACTCCAGTGTAGTGTTTCCAGAAGAAGCAAGGCTCCAAAATTGTCCAAAAACTAAAGTCACAGCATACCTCAAGTGTTTGTCTAAATCTAAAAGGAGTGCTCTCTTGGAGATGGGCAATGCCTCCTCCTCTAGTTTCACCCCGAACAGAAGGAGGGGTGAGACTTGGATACTCTAGAAAAACTAGACTATCCCCTTGAAAAATTGAAACTTGACAACTTTCCCAATTTTGAGCTTTCACACCTCCTAACCTTAATGGTAATGATACTGCCACTGGAGTGTTTCTAGCTCTGTATCCTTACTTGACAGAGTTGAGTTGAAAGCAGTCCGACTTATAAACTGTCCCAGGCTAACTTCCAAACTTGAACCCTTACCTGAAGCCACAATGTTAGTTCACTTTCCCTCTTCTATAGGTATTACTTTGGTTTTTGCTCCCGATAGCTGGCTGCTTGTGTGCCCCCATCGCTAGCTAGACCACACAATACTTGGCAAGCTGCTGCATCACATGATTACTGTGTGGCCATCGGCAACTCAATGGTGTGCCATTTTGATAACTGCTTCTTTCCCAACATACCGAAGCTTTGGAACTCTCTACCTTCTCATGTCTTTCCCAATAACTATGACCTGGCACATTTAAAAAGACAGGTCTTTCACTTTCACAAAAATTTGTGAATACTTTTCCTTGTCTTTTCTTTTTCCATTTCTTAATTCTCTCTGTATTTCAGTTGGGGCCCAGCCTTGATGTGGACTTCTGTCCATGACTGGAGCCTTCAAGAAAAAAAAAATCATCGAGCACTAATATCCAGTCTTGTACATCAAAGCTTCTGACACTCATTCAACTGCCCCTGAAACACTTGTCTCTCATGTTCTTTCTTTTCATGGCTAAGTGCATAAGCACCAATTATCACCCATCTCTTGCCATCAACTATCAGTTTTACCCACATCAATATAGAATTTACTTCTTTACACTCTATTACAAACTCCCACAACTACTGATTCAGGAGTAGTGCTACTCCTTCCTTATCTCTTGTCCTCTCACCAACCCCTGATTTTATTCCCAAGACATTTCTAAACCATTTTTCCCCTTTACCCTTGAGCTTTGTTTCACTCAGAGCCAGAACATCCAGGTTTCATTTCTCAAACATATTACCTATCTCTCCACTCTTCTCATCTTGGTTACATCCACGTGGATTCATGCACCCAAGTCTGAACCTTGGAAGAGGATGAGCACTCCCCACCTGGCTCCTTCTGTTTCCTCTATTTGAAACTGAAATGCAAATACGGGAGGGTTTCCAGCCCCTGCATCCACCACTTTTAGTCGCCTTCTATGACACACAAGGAATATGAAGGTAGAATTCTTCCTTCCCTACCTCCCCTACACACACAGCAGGGTTGAGGGACAAGTTAGTTGGGATGTAAGTTTGAATGGAAAAAAATTGGAGGAAGTGAAGTGTTTCAGATATCTGAGAGTGGACATGGTAGTGAATGGAACCATGGAAGAGGAAATGGGTCATAAGGGGATTAGGGGGTGAAGGTTCTGGGAGCGATGAAAAATGTGTGGAAAGAGAATGTTATCTTGGAGAGTAAAAATGGTTATGTCTGAAGGATTAGTAGTTCCAACAATATTATATGGATGTATGGCATGGGCTATAGATAGGGTTGTGTGGAGGAAGGTGGATGTGCTGGAAATGAAATGTTTGAGGACAATATGTAATGTAAGGTGGTTTGACTGAGTAAGTAATGAAAAGGTAAGAGATGTGTGGTAATAAAAAGAGCATGGTTGAGAAAGCAGAAGAGGGTGTGTTGAAATGGACTGGACATATGGAGAGAATGAGAGAGGAGAAGTTGACAAAGAGGATATATGTGTCTGAGGTGGAGGGAATAAGGAGAAGCGTAAAACCTAATTGGAGGTGAAAGGATGGAGTGAAAAAGATTTTGAGAGACTGGGGCCTGAACATGCAGAAGGGTGAAAGGCATGCATGGAATAGAGTGAATTAGAACAATGTGGTATACTGGGGTTGACGTGCTATCGACGGACTGAACCAGGGCACATGAAATGTCTAGAGTAAACCATGGAAAGGTCTGTGGGGCCTGGATGTGGATAAGGAGCTGTGGTTTCAGTGCATTACACATGACTGCAAGAGAATGTGTGAGCGAATCTGGCCTTTCTTCGCCTGTTTCCTGGCACTACCTCGCTGATGCAGAGGGTGGCGATGCTGTTTCCTGTGGGGCAAGATGGTGCCAGGAATAGATGAAGGCTAGCAGACTGATCTTCACTTGAAACCATTCACTCCCCTATCACTGCTTCTAGCAGCTAATCTCCCACACCATATATTCTTAAGAGCTTCCAAAAAGCATCTCTATCAACCCTATCATATGCCTTCTCTAGATCCATAAATGCCACATATAAATCCATCCATTTCTCTAAGTATTTCTCACACATATTCTTAAAAGTAAACACCTGATCCACACACCCTCTACCACTTCTGAAACCACACTGCTTCTCCACAATCTGATGCTCTGTACATGTCTTCACTGTCACAATCAATAGACTCCCATATAATGTAACAGGTATACTAAAAAATCTTACACATCTGTAGTTTGAACGCTTGCTTTTATCCACTTTGCCTTTATACAATGGCACTATACAAGCATTCCACCCATCCTCAGGTACTTCATCATGATCCATACATACAATGAGTATCCTTATCAACCAATCAACAACACAGTCACTCCCTTTCTTAATAAATTCAATGGCAATACCATCCACTTCTGCCGCCTTTCCACATTTCATCATCTGCACGGCTTTCACCACCTCTTCTCTCTTCACCAAACCACTCTCCATGACTCTCTCACTTCACATACCACCTCAACCAAAACACCCTACATCTGCCACTCTATCATCAAACACATTTTATAATCCTTCAAAATACTAACACAAGCTCCTCATCACCTTATCATCACATATTATCACTTCCCCTTTAGTCTCCTTCACCTATGTTCCTTTTTGTTCTCTTGTCTTTTGAACATTATTTTCCTCCTTTCAAAACATTTTCGCTTGTACATCTCCCAGTCATTTGCACTCCTCCCTGTAAGTACTACTGAAATGCCTCTCTTTTCTCTTTCAATAGCAACTTTACTAATTCATCCCACCACTTACTATCTTTTCTTATCTGCCCACCTCCCACATGTGGCATGCATCTCTTGCACATGCCATCCCACTCCTCACCCACACCCCTTGCTTCATTTACTTTCACCTTTTGCCATTCTACACTCAAGAGTCTCCTGGTATTTCTTCACACAAGTCTCCTTTCCAAGCACAGTTACTCTAACCACTTTCTCCTCCCAACAATGTTTCCTCTTTTTTGAAAACTTCTACAAATCTCCACTCTCGCCTCCATAAGATAGTGATTAGACATCTGACCAGCTGCCCCTCTCAGCACATTTGCATCCAAAAGTATCTCTTTTACATGCCTATCAATTAATACGTAACCTATTAATGCCCACTGACCGTATCTCCTATTGACATACGTATATCTGTGTAAATTTCTCAATTCTAAATAAGGTACAGGTTGTACCTCTTTAATCTGGCAACCTTAGGACCTGACTATTGCCGGACCAAAGAAAATGCCGGAAAACAGAAACTGACAATCCAATCTCATATTACTCACACAAAGTCTTTAAAGTTCTTTTATCTACTTTTTTTTAGCAACTCCATCTTTTCAAGTACAGATATTGATTAATGCTTATGCTTATTGGCACTAGCACCATCTTCTGCACCTCTTGGTCTCTTGGATGACATCCTGAAGGGCTAAAATACAGCTGAATATAAGAAATTAACTAGACTTAATTCACTCGGCAAAAGTGTAAACAGACTTTGGGCCTTAGTACTGCTAACTTGCTAACAGTGCCACCCTGGTGGCAGATTTAAAACGTGCCATAGTATGGGACTTGCTGGACCACAGATCTTCGGATCAGAGAGGTACAACCAGTAGTACTTTTTTAAATACAGACAAACACTTGAAGTGTGCTAGGGCTTTAGCTTTTTGGACAATCTGGGAGTCTCGCTGCCTCTGTAAAACACTGTGCTGGAGTTGCCCTCTGCCAGTAGCCTGTTAAGGGTGAGGCACAAAAGGCTAAGAAGTGGCACTAAAGTCTACCATTTGTGCCAGGGAGTAAAAGGGATGAGCCATAAGAGGGTGACACTGAAGAATGTAAATGGAATGACTTGTGAGAGTAAAAGGAGGGAGCTTGTAGAGAATCTTAAAAGTTATAGTTTGGATGTGCTGAGGATTGGGGAAACTCATATACTTGGAAATGGAAATGATAAATGCAAGTTATAAGACGGCATGGAAGGAAGAGTGGTATGGATGTGAATGAAATAGAATTATAAGCGAAGAGGGAAGAAGGATGTGCTATTGTGCTATCATCAAGAGCATGGGAGGTTGTTCCATAGAATGGATGGATTGGATCAAGAATAGTGTGGGTGAAAGGAGATTAGTATTGTGATGTATGCATGGTTATGTGTATACGTGCCTGTGAATATGAAGAAAGTGTTTGGTAAGGATGAAAAGAAGCATTGCTGGAGAAATCTGAATGACTATATAAAGATGGAGAGAAAGGTGACTGTAATGGGTGATATGAATACGAAGGTGGGATGTGATCAGATTGGTGAGATTGTAAAGAGCTGGCTGCTTGTATAACCCCACCACTAGCTAGACCACACAATACTCAGCAAGCTGCTGCATCACATGATTATTGTGTGGCCATTGGCAACTCAAATAGTGGGCCGTTTTGATACCTGCTTCTTTTCCTACACATTGAAGTTTTGGAACTCTCTAACTTCCCACGTCTTTCCAAATAACTATGACCTTGCACATCTTAAAAGACAGGTCTTTCACTTTCTCAAAAATTTGTAAATACTTTCCTTTGTCTTTTCTTTTTCCGTTTCATAGTTCTCTGTATTTCAATTAAGGCCCGGCCTTGATGTGGACTTTTGTCAGTGATAAGAAAAAAAAAAGGAGGGGGGTGAGTACCTGGAGTAAATGAGAATGAAAGTTATCTTGTGGATGTCTGTGCTGGGAGGTTTATTCCCTCCAAACACCTTTTTTCAACACAAGATGATACACAGGTATACATGGATGAGAACTGATGGTAGAGAGGTGCAAAAAGGTTTGACTGTCTATATGGCAGCAGATGAAAGGTTGAGAGAGGCTGTGCTAGATGTTAGAGTTGTGAATGGATTCTTTGTACATTCTGACCATTTTGCAGTTCTTGTGAGGGTGAGAATCAGGGAGAAGTGGAGGCATGGTGTAAGGAAGAATGGAGAGGCAAAAGTAATTGCAAGTGAAATGAATCATAAAAAATGCAAGGAGTATGAAAGGAGGGTGGCTGAGAGTTTAAATGGAAGAGCAGTAACTGTAGGGATGCAAAGCAGTCATGTGTAAATGAGGTGTCTAAAATGCTTAGAGAAAGACTGTTCGAGGTTGTAAAATTAGTAGTTGGGTACAAGGTCATGAGATATAACCTTGATTACGGCCTAAACTACCCATGCCATCTCAGCTAACATAAAAGAAAAAAGAAAGAAAAAGGGAAATACATGGTGGACACATGAGATTAGAAATGCTGTGGAAGAGAAGTTGCACCTGAGGATTGGGTGAAAAGCTATCATTGTTCCCTTATTCAAAGGAAAAGGTGCTAAGAATGTATGTAGCAATTATAAGGGAATAAGTCTGTTAGGTAAACCAGGAAAAGTGTATGCAAGAGTGATAACTGAAAGAGTGATGACAGTGACTGAAAGCACAATAAGTGTGGAGCAATGGGGTCTTAGGAAAGGTTGGAGATGTGTGGATCAGATTTTTGAAGAGAAAATGACAGTGGAAAAGTATATAGTGAAAGGTAAGAAGTTGTATGCAGCACTAATGGATCTGGAGAAAGCGTATGGCAAAGTCGAGTGGAATGCTTTATGGGATGTGTTAAGGACATATGGGATTGGAGGACATGTGTCGGGTAGTGTGAAAGCCTTCTATAGAGGGGCAAATGCATGTGCAGAAGTGGATAGCGAGATGAGCAAAAGTTCTGGTATACATGTGAGTGTGAGGAAGGGCTGTGTGATGTCACCCTGGTTTTCTAACATACATATGGATGAAGTGATAAACAAGGTGAAAGCAAAACTTGGGAATGGGGGTGCAGAAATGAAGCCTGAGGTATGGTGGCTAGTGACAAGCCTGTTTGTGGATGATATTGTGTTGTTTGCTGAGAATGAGGAGTTGCAGAAGGTTCTAAGTGTGTTTTATGACACGTGTAAGCATTCGTGATCAAAGATAAATGCAAGAACAAGCAAAGCAATGGCGTTTGAAAGAAAAGAGAGTTAGAGTATAGATGTTTGCAGAACCCTATAGAGTGAAAGAAGAAAGTGTACTAAACTGTGTTACAGATACAGGGGGAGAGAGACTGAAAGAGGTGAAACAATTTCTGTAGAAGCTATCTTTGGTAAGTTTGGCGACATGGAGGGAGAGATAAGGGAGAGAACAGTACAGGCTAGAAGAGTCACTGGATCCCTTAACAGAATAATGAAGGGGACAGGTGTAAGAATGGAAGCAAAGAAAGGATTAGGGGACAGCATAGCCCTCCCAACCCTGACCTATGCAGCCGAAACATGGACATGGAATAAGTCAAAGAGGTTAAGAATCCAGGTTCTGGAAATGAGTTGTTTGAGAGAAACATGTGGCATGACTAGATGAAATGAAGAAAGAAATGAGGGGGCATATAAGAGCATATAAGAGATGAAGTAAGAAAGGGAATGCAAAGGAAATGAATTGTGGGGTGGTAAAGTGGGTGAAATGTAATACTTTGAGGTGGTTTGGGCATGTGAAAAGAATGCAAGACAGGAAGTTTACAAGAAGAGTGTATGATAGTAAAATTAAGGTTTGTTGTGAGAGGAAGACCCCCTGTGACATGGGGAAATAGAGTGGAAGAGTACTGGAGTGAGAAAAATAATGAAAGAATGTATGGAATAGTGTGTGAAGAGAGACATGTAAGTACAGGGATAAGTGGAGACTCTTTTGCTATGGCCACCCCCTTGATGGGAGTTCCCAAAGGGAACAGGTATCAGAGATACAGATAGAGATATAGCAAAGTCCTAACCCTAATTCACCAGAGTTATCTTTGAGAATCTCTGAGGCTTACACGAAAGATTGCAAAACAGGGAAATATAATATGTGTGGGTGGAACCAAGCTTTCTGAGCTTAAGAAAAGTGTGCAAATTGTGTATACAAATGGCTCTGACTGATGGTAATACTCACCTCTTCTAATTTTTTTGAGGCTAACACTTCATTTAATTCTTTGATAGCTTTAATACGAACAGGTGCAGGTGATTCATTACTAAGCTCAATCTTCAATTCATCTGTTATCCTGATATCCCGACTGCCAGGAAGATTTCCACGCTCTAACTTGAACCATCGTTTCAACCGCTCAGGAAAACTCTTTTCTCCTTTACTGTCTTTACTCATCGTTGTGTCATTTCCCTGTAATTGAAAATTTTGCTATAATGAAATCATATTTCATCCTCCCAGCTCTATATGCTGAAGGTTTTACCAGGCTCTGCCTGCACGAGGTTACACCATCAGTGGAAAATCACCTTTGGCAAAGCTGTATCACTGGCAGTACAGTCTCGTCAATGAACTTCTCACTCCAAAATTGGAGTCCATCATTTCCCCACTAAATGGAAGTAATGCAGCCTTGGAGCTGCAAGAGCTCCTGGAAATAGGTCCTGAGTAACACCGAGACCATTTCTTATACATAATCATAATTAATCATATGCTGTAAGTGAAATATTCAATAAATCTCCTACAAGTTATTTAGAAGATTCAGCAATCAACCCAGTGAAAGTACTTTTTTCCTTCTCTGCAGTATCAGCTTAATATATAACAGTCATCAACTTTTTTAACCCTCTTGTGTGGCAAATCAAAAATCTTTTGGGTTTACACTGGAGGTAAATCTTCAAAACATTAAAAAATATCTTGGCAAGTGTTCTTATAATTAACCTGATTGTACTTTTCTCTTAAAATATATAACTCAACATGCTTAATAAATAAAAGCTCTGTGCACTCTTCAACTCATGCTGCACTCCTAACAGACCTATGAAGTACTCCATAAGTATTTTCAGGCATTTCAAATGAATTTAGAGGCATCTAAGCATGTTTTAGTCACAAACAGTGATAATCAGAAATGGTTTTACATTAGAAATATGTATTAAGTTGTAATAGTAACACAACAACAAAAAATATTATGTAACATGGGGTGCAGGTGACCTTGACATCTCCACATATACATTCCAGTAGAGAATTTGGAAAATGCTTAGGCTGTGGTGTCTGAAAACTATGTGTGAGATGCCACTACAGGTATTAACTGCCATGTATTTCACACTCAAGGCAGAGATGGCCATTTCAAGAATTGGTCCTCATATCAGGTCAACCACTCGTGCTAAAGAGATCCTCCTATAAGATCAACCACCTCCTAGGGGTTAACAATTCAGTTTTGTACATCAGATTACTTTGATGATTTTGCACTTATTTTAAACTGATCAGGACATTACATGCTCTACCAAGGCAATTTTTCCTTTATGCCACTATTCAAAATGGCCTGCATATGCCCTTGTCAGTCCTTTGCATGCATAACCATATTGTAGACATTTCTTTTTTTATGTTGAAGACTCCAGTCATGGACAAAAGTCCACATCAAGGCCAGGCCTTACCTGAAATATATAAAATTATGAAAGGGAAAAAGAAGAGAACATGGAAAGCATTTAAGAATTTTGGAGGAAGTGAAAAATCTGTCTTTTAAAATGTGCCAGGGCATAGTTATTGGGAAAGGCATGAGAGAGTAGAGTGTTCCAAAGCTTCGAGGTGTAGGGAAAGAAACATTTATCAAAACTGCCCACCCTTGAGTTGCAGACGACCACACAGTAATCATGTGATGCAGCAGCTTGCCGAGTGTTGCATGATCTAGCTAGTGATGGGGGCACACAAGCAGCCAGCTCTCAGGAGCAAAAACCAAAGTAATACCTAGAGAAGAGGGAAAGAGAACCAAAGTTGTGGCACAGGGCAGAAGGGTCAAGTTTTGAAGTTAGCCTAGAACAGTTCATAAGTTGGACTGCTTTTGACTCAACTCTGTCAAGTAAAGATGCAGAGCTAGAACCATTCCAGATGTGGGAGCAGGACTCCATGCAAGGACGAATCAATCCTTTGTATAAATGAAGCAACTGTTCAGAAGAAAAGAAGTTATGACCTCTAACAGGGAACCCAGTTTCTTAGAGGGAGACTTAGCCATACCCATAATGTGGGGCTTCCAAGAAGAGTGGATGGTACAGTAATACCAGATATATTCACCGAGTCATGAGGTGGAATTACAGAACAGTCCAAGGAAAGACAAGAGTCATGAGGAGTTTTGGATAGAGAGACAAGTAGAAACTGGGTCTTAGAGGCACTAAACTTAACTAGATTTCATCTGTCCCACTGAGATATCTTGTACAAGTCTGAGTTTATTGAGGAAGCTGTATCAAGACAAGATGCAAATCAAGTGAGAAAAGAAGGAGCAGAATTGAAGGATGTCGATGAATGCAGTGTTTGAGTCATCAGCATGTGAGTGCATTTGATTATTTGTGGAAGAGAGGAAATTGTTGAAAGAAAGGAGAAAAAGTGTACAGGACAGGACAGAACCTTGAGGGACACTGTTGTTGATGGAAAAAGGGGAGGAGGCTGATCCACCAACAACCACAGAGATAGATAGGCCAGAGAGGAAGCTAGATATGAAGGAATAAAGTGAGTGAAGGAAGCCAAAAGAGGGGAGCTAAGAGATGAGACCCTGATGCCACACCATGTCAAAAGCTTTGGATATGTCAAGGGCAACTACACATGACTCCCTAGTATGTTTCAGGGATAATGAACAGACATTAGTAAAATTCAAGAGTATCACCAGTGGGTCTCACCTTACAGAAGCAATACCGGTGATCAGAGAGAAGACTGTGAGTCTCGAGATGTCTAAGGATATGGAAATTAAGGAGGGATTCAAAGACTTAGGATATGGTAGATGTCTAAGCAATAGGACGATAGTTAGAGGGGTCAGAATGGTCACCCTTCTTAGAGATGGGATGTATCAATGCATGGTTCCAAAAAGAAAGAAAAGCTTTGGTTTTTAAACATAAACGGAACAGATAAGCAAGAATAGGTGCTAGTTCAGAAGTATACTCTTTCAGTACACATGGAAGGATGCCATCAGGACCATACGCCTTGCTTTTGTGTTCTAATAGAAAAGTGCTTTTCAGATTAAAAAAAAAAAAAAAAAAAGATAGTCTGTAAAGAGATTACAAGGAGGGGCATAGGATTAGTAAGAGGAGCATCAGGGTGTGAAGGAATGTTAGAGTCATCCAAGGTTGAGTTAGAGGAGAAACAGGAACCAAAGAGAGTTGCTTTGCCTATGGCAGAGACTTCTATAGTACCGTCAGAATGGAAAAGTGAAGGAAAGGTAGAACAACAAAAGTTATTAGAGATGCCCTTAGCTAAAGACCAGAAAGACCTATCATTGTATGATAAGGAGAGGTTATTGCACTTCCTTTGAATAAAGGAACAATTTATCTCTCAGATAACACACTTGCAATGATCATGGGCAGTGATAAAAGCTGAATGGGAATCAGAGGAAGGCGAAAGTTTCCAAGCCCGATATGCCAGATCCCTTGCCTGAATGGCCTCACCCATTCCTCTCACTTCACTTGTTCTCACCTTTTGCCATTCTACACTCAATCTCTCCTGATATTTCCTCACAAAAGTCTCCTTTCAAACCTCACTTACTCTCACTACTCTCTTCTCACCAACATTCTCTCTTCTTTTTTGAAAGCCTCTATAAATCTTCACATTTGCCTCCACAAGGGAGCTACCCCTTTCAGCACATTAATATATATATATATATATATATATATATATATATATATATATATGTATATATATATGTGTGGTGCATATGTGTGCATGTATGTATATATGTGT
>JAYMFT010164819.1:0-12352 GCA_038088735.1 Panulirus argus | reverse complement strand
CATATATATATATTCGTACATATACATATATCAATACTTAGAAGTACTTAGAAATTAATTGTTTATATACAGTTTTGCAGAGGAATTTGCTTCAAGAATGAAATTGCTGTCCTGTAAAGTACTGTCATCAGTATGAAGATAATTTCTGAAACAGTTCCCTTCTGCGCATAGAGAAAAAAAAAAAATATCAACTGATGTTTAACTTTTATTTTGAGACATTCAAATAGATTCTGATAATTCAGCCATCGCCTGGCATGGAGACAACGCTAACATGCTGATCTCCTTGTATGACCCCAATATAAGGCAAGGATAGATATCAAACCGTGCATAAAAATATCCCCGATAGCAGAACTAAATGGAAAAACATGTACAGTTAGATTCTCTGGATACATAGCCCAAGCGTGTAGAGGTAAATGTTGATGTAAAGTCCACCCCATTGGCTACGATAAACGGGTGACTGCTATGAGAGGACATCGTAGATGGTACAAACTCTTTTTCCTGCAGAAGTAAGTCGTATTTGCTTCTTATCTACCACCTGACACGTATTTGTCTCTGTTGAAACCACCATGCAAGAGCATACAAATATAGATAGATATATATATAGGTAGAGAGATAGGTAAAGTTACTTATCAGTTTAATTATTGGCTGAATAACAGATCTATTTCAATACTTATTTACCAGCTTTATCTATTCATTCCCTTATTATTTACCATAACCTATCTTTCTGTTTAGCTACTACACAGCGTATGTACATACTGTTTAATCAGCGTTTTTCTTTTTCTATGTACATATCTATACAGCTAAGTATTTGTCAAGCAGTCTCTGTATTACGTGCGTTTGCCTGCATATCTGTATACCAATGATCCTCTAATTTCTTCCATCTCATTACTGTTTATTCTCCCACACATCTTTTCTCTTCTACATTTTCTCTCACTCTCCTCACCTACTCCCTGTGCCACTCTCCTTAAACACATCACTTCTTGAGGTAAGGAAGAAAATGATCATGGGTTCTTCATTCACCATCTGCTGTTCCTTCTGTAACACGTACGTGACTACTGATAACGTGAAGTAACCTCAAGAGAGCGCGATACTGTGGAAGTGTCAATGAGCTTCTTCGTCGATGCTGGAAAGCAAGGATCCAATTGGTCAAAGACAAATGTTTAGTTAAGTGTCATATCATTAATGTCAGCATTCAAAAGGCTGCGATCTATTGATCTTCAGTCCTACGTGTCAACAGAACTCCAAATATTGATGGGAAATATGTCTTCTCAAAGTTCCGATTAGCTTTTCATTGCTTCGTGGGTGTACCAAGACAGTCTTCAGCGTCGGGTTCGTAATGTAACTCCAGTGTGGACGACTTATAAAACCCAAATTCGTCGCAAAATATTCGTAAAGAAATCATCAGAGGAAGAATGCCTATTCGTATGTCACAGACTCAGTGATAGGCATTGCTTACGTCTTCAAGAATAATGCGAGAGAGTTTAAAACCCTCAAAGACTTTAGTTTCTCTAAATGTTGCTCTCGTTGTTAAATACAGAATGCGTGAGATGCAAATACAGCTGAAGATTTTGTCTCGACATTTCAGTTGTGTGTGGCGCTGCTGAAACGCCGAGTCTAGACTCCAGTCTGGTGTTTATTCAGTCTCCAGTACTGTGTGACGTGTTTGGTGTAAATACCCTTTGTTGCTAAACGCCCTGCTTCCAGACCGATAAATATCTATTTAGATTTTCTGTTTCCAGTGTTTTTTTGTTTTCCAAATCCTCCTATACACATTACGGCAGCTGTTGAGCAGATTTGACAATTCTATCTGTGGGATATTCCAAGTAATCTATCAAAAAGAGAGCAATGAATTTCTCTAAAAAGTTTATAGCTGAATTGAGGAATGTATACAAACGAAGAAGTGTTACAGGACTCCGCCTGCAGTTGGCTACACTAAAAAGACCATCATTTCCCTGCTCTATCTCGGGGTGCAGCCTCGAAGCTGAATAATATCAAGAAATGGGGTCCTGGAGTTGTGTAATAATAATGATAATGATAATAATGATAATGATGACAATTATCATTACATTCATGATGAAAATGAAAACAATGGTGATAATTGGAATAATGATATAAAATGGTAATGATAATAATGATATTAGCGATAATGATATCATCTAAGATAATGTAAATACTAATGATAATGATAATGATAACACACACCAAGGAAGTAGCTTTAGCACACAGCAAAGAACATTTTTAAATCACTAGACTTTCGCCTGATGTTCATATTTTGAGACGTAACAATGAAATATGACATCAGTGTCTCCAGCATATTTATTTTCTGCTAGGTCCATAGTAGACAGTATAGTTAATATTTCCTTAGCCTTATTCGTAGTTTAAATTTGCCATTTCGGTGTCGTCTTTTCTCGGGATACGAAAGTATGAGAGGCGAAGAGTTCATGTCGCTGTTCTTACTACCAGAGTAGATACATAGGACTACGTAAATCAGATTTCTCTTAGCATGAATCACTGTAGGTTACAGATGAGGAGACTCCATCACAGACAGCTGTAAAATCTCATGATTCTGTCGTGCATCTTAGATTCCTGATTTCTCCTCGTGTGTAAGATCTCGAATGTATTTTCTAAGAAAGTGCTATTAAAACTTTCCTCAGTTCCAAGCGTAAGAAATCCGTATACACGCCTTCATATGACATTCTCTTCTCTTGCAAGACAGACAAGTGCCTCTGGAAATTGGAAAAAGGTAGGTTATTTTATTCACTGAACTAGAGAACATAGTTCTACTCTCAAAGCAAAGTCTTCGTTTTAACTGAAACTTTATCTTCATACCTAAGGACCCCCCTTTTAAGGGGTCCTGGGACAAGAAGATAAGACAAGTATGATATCTTTGCTTATAAGGTGTAGAACTGCACTATCCTTGTGATACATCATTATCATTTATTAGCATTACTATCCTGATACTCGTCTCAAGTGCCAATAAAATCATCAGGACCATCACCATTACCTTCTTAGCATAATCGCCACAATCATTATGGTAATGATGACTGTTACACCATTTTCTTATTGCTATATTAATCATGACTATCATCAATTTCCTCTTTGTTATCATAATGAAGTTTATCATAAGTATCCTTCTTTTGATTGCTGTAGTATACATATTTGGTGTTTTCTGTCTCATTCTGATGATAATGAACCACCTCCTCATTATAGTCATGATCATTACTATCTTTCATCATATTTTAATCTAAATCATTGCTTCCGTCTTCTTTCTTATTAAGATGATAGTGATCATTATAACCTCTTCCAGTTTTTTGTTTAAAATCATTACTATCGATTCTCTAATAATCATAATCATTAACATCACACTCCTCACTGTAACCAGAATAATTACTATAATGTTTCTTCTCATTATGATAGTAATGATTTTTATTAACCTTCACCAGAACATTATAACCTTGGCTATTATGAGGTTCATTCTATTAATCATAATTATCACGATCAATATAACAATTCTCCTCATTGTATTCAATATTATTCTCATCACCATATTCCCTCTTACAATCATATCATCAACACCATCATCATCATAATCATCACTGAGATCGGGTACAGCGGCCGCTCTAAGCGTAGTGTCAACCAATATCCCGCCGAGGCAAATGATCTTTCACTGTTGACTTCTCGTTTAATTATTTCTATGTGGCAGGTGGAGGCTAAGGCCACATCCAATCTACCCATAAGATTTTTAGTAGACAGTCAACGTTTATGCCAATATGGTCTACGTAGACAGTCCAACGGGGTTGAGAGAGTGACGAAATCAGTCTCTCGTGAGGGTAAGATGGTGTTACGTCGGTCCGGAACTACTGCGAATAATTAATTATAATTGTTGATGGATTATAGGAAGTTAAGGTGACATAATCTTATCTCCGGTTTTTCTTGTAAACTTAATGATTTCTTTTTATTCTTTTACTATTTTCTCAAAGCAAGTGAACTGTCTACATATAAAGTAATATGTTCAAATCGGTTAAACTATGGAGTCAAAGAGCAATGTTTGGGTATCATATTTTCAACTCATTCCTGGAATCTGACATTTCAATGATAATGATATCAATAATGATAATTATAACAACAATAATAATAATAATAATAATAATAATAATAATAATAATAATAATAATAATAATAATAATAATAATAATAATAATAATTATAATGAAAAATAACAATAATATTAGCAGTAATAATAACAACAACAATAATAATGATAATAGAAATAATGAGGTTCAGCTGAAGTGTCTCGCCACTGCTTCCAGTACTTGCTAGTGAGCACCTGTAATAAGATATCATTGCCCTGCTTATTTTCTCTTTTCCTAGATTTCTCTCCCTCCCTCACTTCCAAAATCCCTCCAAGAAACCTCTCTTGAATACTTCAACTGCAAAGGGCCATCCCTCCATTCATCTCTCTCAAAAACACTTCAAGACACTTTTTTCAAACAATTCAAGTCCTTAAAGTCTTCCTTCCAGTCAAGAATCAAAATATTCATTACCTCATCTCCAGCCACCTTGGCCTGGACCTGTTCTTACCCAGTTATCTCAAACTGATTCCCACTGACGACCTTTACGAAACGGGCAGGCTACATGGCGTTCATTGTTCAATTCTTTTGCCTAAGAAGGTCTGAGAAACATCGAGTGTATACCAATAGCCAATCTTCGCAGCCCATGAGTGGGTATGTGCATTTTGCTCCACTATTTCCTCCTTCTGTCGTATATACCATTTGACATCTCTTTCTATGATGATGCTACTGACCTGGAAACCAGTGTGTTAAGTTTAGCCAGATATTTAGCTTTCCTTCTACTTTCGTTTTTTAGTTCCCAGTGTTTTCTATCACGTTTTGGCATTTGTAGAGGATATGTTATAGCTTGCTTAGTGAGATTAGAAATGAAAATTCTTTAGCAATCATTTGAGTTAATGAAGAAAAAGTAAATTATTTCTATCAAAAATTAATCAAAATTGAAATAAGTTAAAAACTAAAGAGCTATCCAACATGCTGCGACTAATACGAAGAACATCTCTTGTTTATATTAGATCTCTCAGAAAAGTTTATATTAAGGGTATCAAATGTCTTTTGCAAGATGCTTTGAATCCGAATGATGGACTCATTTAGATAGACAGCCACCGGCAGTCATCTTCGTATACTATTTTGATGAAGAATACAGAAAAATACAAAGAAATCTTAACATCAGAAGACACGTGTTACCCATAGTGACAAATGGATAAGAGGTATCACAAAACCTTGAAATCAAAAGCTAGGGAATCTGATTCTCTCAGCTAAGTTTCGTCAAAGTCTACGAGTTTGTCGAATATATTTGAGAAGAATGAATTCCTGGCTCTTGTTTTCAGTTTTCCTTGTAGAGCCTAGTATGTAGAAAGCAGAAAGGAAATTGAGCACTCGAGGGATAATGCCAGTATCTTTTTTTCTAATAATTTCTGCGTATGAGGTCCAAAAGTTATTTATGGACTTGGGGACAGGTATCCGTTTAGCTTATTTTTTTTGCGTATATATGGTGTTATTTTCAACTAATCTTACTTGTGAATCATTCCATATATGTCAACAATCCTGCTGAAGAAAAAGATACTAT
Source organism: Panulirus argus (assembly GCA_038088735.1). NCBI lineage: Eukaryota > Metazoa > Arthropoda > Malacostraca > Decapoda > Palinuridae > Panulirus > Panulirus argus. Next base: position 6,715 of record JAYMFT010164819.1, on the reverse strand, counting down.
GGCTTGTTCGAAGTACAATGCTTACCTATAAGTCTGTATCCGTAACAACAGGTGAATTCGGACTGATCTAGTGTTAAACATCTGCATGGTTCAAGACAGTCTCATCTTTTAATACGTAATTCTAAATACCTGTACTAAATCGTCTTTTATGTTTCTTCTTTCTTAGTTAAGGTCATCTAACCAGCTTTCGTGTGAGTAAGAATGGGATTAACATTACATTCCTCACTGTAGCCAAAATAGCTACTGTAATCTTTCTTCTCATTATGATAATCAAGATCTTTTTATCAACCTTCACCAGGGCATTTCAAAATCTTTGTCATTATGAAGATCCTTCTATCTGTCATCATCCGGGAATCATCTTGCTGACTCGCCACGGCATTCCCTCTGATTTATCTATTTTCTTTTTTTTTCTGAAGTAGGGTGACCAAACCTGAGGACAAAATCATAGACGGGGACACACCAGTTAACTGTAAAGAGTGAGGATAAATTTCTTAGATATTCATTCAAATGATCTACCTGTGAGGCTCCTAATGATATATGTAATCAATGTTGATCTACTGACGTTCCTTTACTACTAGTGTCTTCAATTTTCGAGTAATAGAAAATCTATTCTGTTCAAATGAGCATCGAAGACGCAGTAAATAATCCTGAAGCTCTGGGTTAGAGATCTAAGGACCTTAACTTTTAGGTCCCTCATTTCCCTCTAAATAATCTCCAGTTGTGTAGTGAGAGTCTACCTTTATCCACCATTTCCTGCAGAATCAATCACTGATGAAATCTAAGGTTGATTTCTGTCTGAAAATCATCTTCACTAGTAAAGAACGAGCGCTACTCTAGAAGTCCAAAGAGGCGGAGATTCAGATCATATATTCATATAGGTAAACAAGACTTGACTGCCTGATTCTTTGTATCACTTGCATGTGAAAACCTCGTAAGAAACATGTTTTCTGTTTCTGTGTGCATCCAGTGACAGACTATATTGGTGTTTAAATATTTTTCTTGATAAAGAACCTCCCCTGAATTAGCATTTTGTTTACCACCTTGCCACATAGTGACACCATCATCGTCTAAACAAAGATCTTTTTCTTTCAAGTCGAAAGCCTTAGTCATAGAAAAAAAGCCCATATTAAGGATAGGCCTTAGAAGATGTTAAAATAGAGGGTTAGAATCAGAAAAGAAAGGAAGAAGAATGAATAATCATAAGGTTTCAGAGGAGATAGAAAACCTGTATCTCAAAATCGGGTACATCTAAGTAGATTTTGTGAAAAATGAGGTCATACGTTCATCACGTTCTACGCTCATATCTTCCGTGCTGCTGGAAACCAGGAAGCCAGCATACAGTCATTGTTGCCGGTTTTGCGTGATTATGGACACTGTAATTACCTTAAGATACCTAAATGAGACGATTCTTGGGCATCAGACAATCAGTCCTGCGAAACTTTGTCTTCAAGAGGTTACCTTCGCTCATAGATCGCTCTAAACCATGTTCCACAAGCCTTTCGAGAGGTTAAGAAAGAGGGATGCGTAAATGAAAATGTGCTGGAGAATAGCCACACCCGAAAATACATGGTGTATCATATACTTTAAAAGAACCCGGAGTTTAAGATATGGCTAAAAAGAAATGATTTTCGTTAATGGAAAAAAAAAGGCTATGTTTTATGCCATATGAGTAACTGGAAGAGTCTCGACCGACAGAAGTAAGAGAGGAGGTTAACGTTATAGGAAGTCAACTTTCAACGGAGACGGTGTGAGATGTGATCGAGTCCTTAACACTGATCTGAAGCCAAGACTTCTTTCTCCTCATTATTCTCATGAAGTTTATCGTACGTCTTGAGACTAGTTTTTAACCAAAAACCCTCAAACATTCGATAAAAATTCACAGGCCGACCAGTCTCGCATTTCTGAAGCAGTGGTGGAATTACGCAGGTATTTGCATCGATCTCGAGAAAACCATGCAAAGTGAGAACTCTTAATGAGGTAGTGAACACTATCTTTTCACACCTATTTTTTTCCTCTAGTTTTGTAACTCTTTTCTTTGGTTTAAGATGTAGTTTTGATACGCATCATAGTTCGGTTGCATCGCAGTCGAAATGAGGTAAAAATTATTATCATAAGGCACACTATACAACTGATACTTATGTACAGATTTATATCCTTAAAAACTCAAGCCCTGTTATGTATAATGCTTACCGTAAGCTCTAGTTGTTCACCTGTAAGAAGGGCACAAATTGTACTTTCTCTTAATCCATAAGTCTTGCCGCCCCGTAATAGAGGCATATCTTTACCTCAGTCACATGCAATGCTTCCCTCATCTACCGAATATATTTTTATCATCTTACTATGTCTCGTGTCTGAAATCCGTTATCACGCTTAATCGTCCAGTTCCTTGTAGAGGTGTTACCGTACTCCACCTGCAAGAGGTTACAACGCGAGAGAGAAGTCACCTTCGAGAAGGCTGTACCATCTCACTGAGCAGAAAGGATTACGGCCTTCTCAAGGAACTTCTCTCTCCAAAGTTCATTATCACTCCTGCGTGGAGTGAAGACTAGAAGCTGCAGGAGCCCAGTAGATAGGGTCCTGGGGTTGGATGATAATGGTAATGATAATGATAATAATAGTAATTATAATAAAGATAATAATGGTTATAGAAATAATGATAATGATAATGATAGTAATAATTAATGATTATGATATCATTAATGAAAACAATAATGATAATCATGATACTATTACTACTACTACTACTACTACTAATAATAATAATAATAATAATAATAATGGTAATGATAATAATGATAATAATAATGATAATAATATTAATGATAGTAATAATAATAATAATAATAATAATGATATCAATAATAATAATAATAATAATAATAATAATAATAATAATAATAATAATGATAATAATAATAATAATAATAATAGTAGTAATGATAGTAATAATTATAAAAATGATAATGATAATAATAAGTAAGTTTCAGGTAACAAACTGAGCTCGCCTTCAGCTTATGTCTCAGTCTGTCACACCACCCAACCCAAAAGCCTAGTCAGAAAACGTTTTCAGCATTCCTCATCAGCACTGTCTTATGTTTCTTTCCGCCATTTTCCTCAGGTACCAGTCGCCTATTGATCCACTGATCCACTGGTATATAAGGAAACACACATATACAGCATCTCAAAACACCGTCCATCATCAGCCCATTCTGAAGAGACATACTTGACTTCAAGAACAACTAAGAGTTATGTACATATGGTCCTACTTGTTTCCAGTTATCGTGAGCGTTCCTTTGAGACTTCCTGAACAGCTGAGCTAGACACCTGTCCTTCACTTCTCTCTCAAATCGTGTCACGAGCTTTGTTATAATGTAGGCCACGGACAGCCCCAGCAATAATACAATAGCAGTTCATCTTTCACTCCCTTTTCTTAACTTTCTAATGTATCTTAACGTATCGGTGAATAAGATATCTATCAATCATCATTCGGTTTAAATCATTAAGACGAGAGTCGGGTCAAACGTCGCACCAACACAGCCGGCGTCTTGCAGCAGATTTCATGGGTCGTGACGTCGAGCTTAAGAAGTAAATAAGAACAAGAGAAATGAGTAAGAATCGTCGGACATTTATCTTATTATGCAAACTCTGCATCCAAGATTCTTTTCCTTTCATTGTCTGCAGTTCCTTAAAGCTGAAAGCACTTCGAAAAATAATGGACATCATAGAACTATTCCCATACATTGTTTAATCATGGGATCCCAATAAGGTTACATGTTTCTTGTCTGTGTCTTCCGAAACACAGCTCTGAACTGCGTCGCTCCCTCTTTTTTCAATGTACTTCCGTTTCTCTCATCTTCGTATCACAAAACAGTTATTTCACATTCATCATTAGATTATTTGTGTGCCTTCGAACTTTTACCATACTGTTCTGTAAGCTTCTGACATCTTACTATCACAAACAGCCTCTAAAGGACCCAGTGGTCTGTTGCTGTTTGAATTCCTTTGCATTCCTTTGTATCATAGTATCGTTCCTTGCTTCTGACGTTGATATTTCTTTTCTTCCGGTAATAACAAGATAATGAGGGTCTCCTCTTTTCTTCTTTTGGACCAATTTACGTCTCACGAATCTATCATTTAAGACAACATTGTTTTCAAAGACAATTTTGCATATCATGTTAAGTAGTAATCTATTATCTGATCTGTAATTTTGTCACATACGCTTTAATTTTTGCTACGCCTTTCCTTATACATCTTAGCAACATTTTCCTTATTGTAAATTAAGGATTATGATCACAAGACGTTCCATGCTTGAGAAATATGGATTTCAATGATATCTGGAACAAACACGTCAAAGGATCTTTGACTCCATGACCCCTGCAATGCATCAGTTGCATAGTTAGAGTATACATTCGATATCCGCATGTAACATTAAGATTCTGCAGATTATACATAATATTTTGCATAATGTACGAAAGCAATGCAGAAAGATATCATAGTAGGAATATCTTTTTTTCATATTTAATAAGACATTTTGTGATCCTGTAGCGATTGGCTGTTTGAATACGGTTTCCTGTCTTAAAGGCTCTGATAATGGGCACTGAAATGCTGAGTTAGATTTCGTTTTTGAAGACTAGATTTATAACTACTACAAGACTGATTTACATCACGAACTATCAGTTAAGACTAGTGGTTTCTTCACCATTCTTTCCAGGTGAACTCCACTTGATTCGGTGTGTAAGCTGCTCTAATGAGTAGCCTTCTGTCCTAGTGTTAGTATCATGTAGCTGGTCAAAACATCATTTGCGTCACTGAAGCATATTTCCCTTTTCCTTCTGTCTTCTTCTAGTACTGTTATTAAGATTTTTCATTTACTTATTCAAACTAACATTAAGGAACCCCAGAAGTATTCCTTCATTTCTAATCCCTTATTTTATAACTTTCTAATAATCATCACAAAATCTTTCGTGAATACGTAAAGAAAGTCTTTCCTTGCACTGGTTCGCCATCTTCCAGTCCCCAAACCCGCTGGTGCTAACCGAACCACATCTCCCAAAAGTCGACACCCTCATATTTTTCCATTAGCACATTCATCTCTGCTCTGAGGACTTATCTCGCTCTTTCAGTATTGTCTCAGTTATTTTCACATCCATTCATGTTCCGGTGATGAATGTGGCGTCCCAGGATATTTACATTTTTAAAACCACTCTTGTTTTTTATCCAAACATCCAAACGTCACTCAGATTCTTTTATCTCAAAGACCAATATTTTCATAGTTCTCGCGTATCTCTATGATATTCACGCCTGTAGATTGTCTTATGTTCACCCATCGACGCAAACCAGTATTAGAACTAATGATATCTACCAATGAACCTTGTTTTCACCTGCTCTAAGGAAGCTGTTATAGACTTTTTTCTGTTGATTGTCGTATCCATAGTTATCATCATTGAAGAAAGCATACAAGCTACCTCGCTAACATTGGGAAATGGCGAATATGTATAAAAGATAATATGTCTTTGTGTGCTCATCTCTGTAATTACCTACTTGTGATTATCTATTTGTACTGTACGTGGAGTGAGTTCTACGCTCGTAGGAGTCTCAGCTCTTGAACTTCCCCTACTGTCATATACCTCTTCAAAGATCTGAACGCTATCAGCATTAACTGTTTCATCAAGTAGTTTATTCCAATTATTCATAACTTTGATACTATAATACCTTTCTTCATGCTGTATGTTTTGCAACCTGCTTCTTGCTTGGTATCTTGTTATGGCCTCTGGTTTCTTTGTCTTTGTATCTTTCATAGATCTGTCACTTTCGACGATGTCAAAATGTCTTAGATACTGAAGAGTATGATTAAGTCTCCGTCTTTCCTTTTCTTTTTCATGATAGGTAACTTCATAAACTCTAATCTTTCCATGTAACTCAAATGTCTTACTTCAGCTACTCTCTTTGTTGCCCACCTCTGGACCTTTCCCATTACGTTTCTGTGTTTCTTTATCTAAGTTAGTTGACCAAACTTACAATGCATATTTCACGTACCACCTTTGTTGCCGTCCTCTGAAGTTTCTCTCTTGAGTCTTTATGTTTCTTTGATTCAACGAGATGTGATAAAACTTGAGATGAACGAACTACTTAAGACCTAATATAAGTTGTACAAATAACTAATCGAACATATTATCCACCTACTTCTATGCGATTCTAAAATCAGTATGCAGAAAGTTTGCCTCCTTAACAGTTTTCCTGACGTATAGTTCTGACGACAGATTGGGTACAGTGTCGAGCCCCAAGTCCCTTTCACATACAGATTCATGTATCGTTTTTGTCTCCAGATTACAGTCATATTGAGGACATCTTTCACTCTGTCTCATCTTCATTCCATTGCGTTCGCATGGGCTGGGCTTTATCAACACGAATCGAACCACCTGTGCCACTACGCATATTCCTCTGTCTGGTGATACAATCCTCTTAATATCTTACACCTCTCATGACCTTATCAACATCCGCAAACATGATTTTTGTATGAGTGTGTTCATGAGAGTGTGTATCAGTATGTATGTGTGCAATGCGTTGGTGTAGTTGCTTATGGGTATGGTTGTAATTTGTTTGTGTATTAGAGTTTTTGTGAACATACGTATTTGTATATATGTGTGCATGTGTGTGTGTGTGTGTGTGTGTGTGTGTGTGTGTGTGTGTGTGTGTGTGTGTGTGTGTGTGTGTG
>JAYMFT010164808.1:0-12353 GCA_038088735.1 Panulirus argus | reverse complement strand
TATATATATATTTACAAATGGGAACCAAAAATGTTTGACCTAGAATTCTTTGGCTTATATAAGAGGTTTTCTCCATAGCCCCAAAATAATTAACAAAAACTGTTAAGCACATACCATTTGTTAGAGGTTTCACTATATTTAGTTCACTGGAGAAAAATCAAAACTCCAATTCTAAGAAGAAAAAATTTTGAGTAATTGAGACTTGCTATTCCTCTGACCACATTTCTAACAAAAGGGTTATCATACCAGAAGTAAGCAAAATGTACTAAATGGAAACATGAGAAAATGATCACAAAAGAAAGATGAAAAGGGGTAATTAACCAACTATGTTTTACAACTGGCAGCTGAAGGGTATGAGACCTGTTCAGAGACCCCATAAAAGATGGAAGGATGCATGTGATGCAAGGGAAAGGATGATATAAAACTGACAGAGTTGTAAAAGGACATGGAGGTATGGGAACATCTTTCAAAGGACAGAAGCTGACAGGGGTTTATGCCCTACTTGGTGTATAAAGGTGATGGGAAAAAATAAACAGTGGCATAAAGGGCAAAAATTATGATGTTACAAGTATAATTCAAAATTCACCAAAGATGGTGATATAAACAGGTTGGACTGAGATATGGGAGAAAGAATAATACCCACGTATTTCCTGCAGTTTGTAGGAGACCACTTAAGAGAGGCAGGAGTGGGGACTGAAAATCGTCTTCTTCTGTACTATTATTTTCCAAAAGAAGAAACAGATGGTGGTGCCAAATATAAATTTCTTCTCAAGGGCTCAGTTGTCTGTTCCTGATCCTATCTTGATGAAGTGGGAAAAGGCAAACAGATATGAAAAAAAGTATAATTCATCAAAATGGATTACATAAAATGGTCCATGGAATATGGTGAGTTTAACCCTTTCACACTAAACTATTACTGGCATGTGAGTTTCAGTAGGTTTCATTATGCCACACATTCAGAATTTTCAAAACCATAGGTCCTTTACTCACTAGAGACAGTTATAGACATCACATGTTACCTGCAACTCTACCTAGCCTGCAGAAACGTCCACAAGGCTCAATTACCTACAGAAAACTGTAGTAGGAAATGTTTAGTGTTCCCGATGCAGGTCCCCCTATCCTGATATACAGTGTAAATAAATAAAGTTTTGTTGCATTCTGAAGATGATAATGGCAAACTACCATATTTGGATATATCAGGATAGCATGTGGAATAAATCTAAAAATAATCTTACACAAAGACTCAGTCTCCAAGGAAAACAGAGGAAGATGAAAGTAAAGGATGACCCAGTGTTCACGGGGTAAGCAGTGGCTTTTAATTGTGGTAGTGTGCAACTGAATGCAATTGGTTCATTCAGGTCAAGCAAATCAGCAAAGGAATTTCTGCACCTCTAATGTTTAATTGACTCTTTCATGGTTCTGCTGCCTTCACTTATAAGTAACAAAGATAATAGAAAAAATATAACTAATGTCAAATAAACAATGAAAAAATAAAACTAATGTCAAATAAATGATGAAATGAGTGATTCTTCATAAGATGTTCATATCTTGTACATGATTCTTAACACAGAAGATAAAAATCATGGAAATCAAAATTAAGAAACATGTCTCCTGCACATTTCACAGACCAGTTTAAAGGTCAATTTATAGCTAATTTTCCCAGGTACGTTCTTTTTATATATGTGAAACTAAGAAACATCAGATACAGGATTTCCTGCTCCTTAAAAAGGTGCAACGGGAACTAAAAACTAGCAATTATCAAAATAAGTTCCTATCAATAATAAAATATATATATAAACAAGATATTTACTGTTACATCACCAATACTGAACAACTTTGTGATCTGGTACCCATGAATTTTCATTCAAAGGATATTACCCTACTCGTACGAGCAATGAACAAAGAATATCAATCTGCTACAACAACCAAAGTAGGTACACTGTATGCAACACAAAAAATAACCAGTTGCAAAAGTGTTACACAATATGACCTATGAAAAGTCATGAGAATTACAAAACAGATGGTACAGATTATAGATACAGAAGGATGAGCACTAGTATCTGTCTTAGTATCAAGGTGAGATGATAAGGCTTTCTGTTATGTCTGAAGTATAAAATATACAACTGTAAAAACATTACAGTATTGCTTGTTTTAAATGATACATGAAAAAATTTCTCAAAATAAAACCTTGGAATGACAAATTCCTCCCCTTGAAAGAATATAAGCATATCAATGAGCAAAGCAAAGCTTGACAGATGGAAGGTATAATAATGTTAGAAAGTTACACCTCCTGTAGACTCTTGTGCAGTTTAAGATCTTCAAAACACTCACTTATGCAACTATCTTTATTTCAATACTTATATATGATGTTTCAACAAGTTCATGTTGCATGACATAACTGACAAGAGTTTATCTTAAAGGACTGAAAAATGCTTTTATGATATAACTAAAGAAAAAAAATTTTAAATCTTGTATTAAATTTATTTAGCAAGTATATAGATCAAACTATCAAAATACATGACATGGTGATGGACTGTTAGCAGGAAAAGCTGAAATTATAGCAACAGAATGGAAAGGTGTAAGAAGGAAAGCCTTTGATGATTCAGACACCTAATGGGATCTGTATAATGCAAACTGAGAAGAATTAAATCAACATAGGACACATTACCTCATTTCTGTGAAGTACATTTACAAGTTAAAATAGCAAACCAGGTTTTGGTATGCATCATATTCTCTTGACCCTTTCCACTTTTTTTTTTATGTTGAGCACATTAAAGAATTAAATAGGTAAACCTGATTTTGTTTTGTATCTTTTTTCTTTTACAACACATTCCTTACATCTTTCTAAATATCAACTTCATTCATAACTCTGAACACACCATGAAGCACCTGTTTGCCAACTTCTTTTCCTTGGTTTCCTTTCCATGTTAGGTCACTACGATCGAGAAGTTGATCCAGTTCTTCCTTTGTGAAAACTAAAAAGAAAAAAAAAAATATGTATTTAATCAATCATAACCTTTTCATATCATTCAGGAATATGGTACATGACAAGCAATTCAAATAAAAAAATGAGGATAAAAGAAAAGGAATAAAAGTATATAACTCCCACTTTCACAAGATGTTAAATGAGAACCTAAGTGATAGCAATGAAACAGGACAAGGTGTGGAGGAATGTGTGTCATAGCAGTTAGCAAGAGCATTAACCCAGTGACTACAGATGTGCCAAATACTGTATGGTATGCCTCTGGCAGTTGAATGCAAATGTGCAGTAAAGGTTCTAAGGATTTCAAAGCTTACACAAGATAAATAGGGGAGTAATGAGTCAGAAAACAACTACTGGCAAATCAGACAATGTTTTCATATCCTTGCCCACTTTGTTTCTAACTGGCACCAAGGATAGCAGAGGAAAATCCCAATTTGCAAGATAACCTTGATTGTGATAGCTTAGAGGGTGGCACTGTAAACCTAAAAGTGATATTTTTCCTGATGATGTGGGGTAACAAGGAAAAGGAAGAGGAACAACATTTATCAACTAGAAGCAGTGATGATGAACCTGAGCCAAGCAACAGAAAGCCTATGTGGAGTGGTGGCCTGTGGTTACTTTACCATGGGATGTATGGTAATGCAGCTGCCACCATCTGCACACAAACATAATTTACTTTTGATCAACAGAATTTAGGTCTGACAAGTGCTTACCCTACGATTAATGCTACTAAAAAATTGAACTATTTCTAAAGAACAATTTGTTGGTGGTATGATAGATATGACTGAGACAGGTAAATTGTCATTACTGTTTCGTGAACTCAAAACTGCTAAAATCTTCTCCAAACAGAAAGAGGAGGAAATTCAGAGACATTAATAGAGGTGAAATGTATAGGATATTGTGGAACTGAAAGAAGTGAAGACAAAGAATGCAGAGTGTATATAACTCCTAGATCCCACACCCTGCCACATCATGTACTTGAATGTCCATTACTTAATGAGTAAAGAAATGCTGAGATACATAATATACTGCAAAAAATAGACTGGATGTCCACTATATTAAGACAGACAAGATATTAAAGAAACTTAAACAATTTGCATCAAGGATACATCTGTATATATTCATAATGAAAATATTTGTGTATAGCAATGTCTAGATTTATGACAGCACTAAGTGGCACATTGCTGGACTAATCTAATCTAAGCTCATTCCCCACATCAACACAATGCAAAACACAATCTAAATGCCCTACAAGCACAAACTGATAACAAATTTGGACAAGAAAAATAATCCCTTAAAATCAACTAAAAACAATTCATCCATTCCAATCTAAACTGATCATCACCTGCATAGTCTTCCATCCTCTCAAAAGAAAATACAACTTTAAACAACACAAACTAGAACACTCAGAACAATCACTGATTGCCTAGCCACCCCAGACACTCAAACATACATAACTAAAGAAAGATTTTCCAAATACAATCCCAACTCATTATCCTCAACACTTAACTCTATACAATAACAAAAAATCCCTCCCACCTAAACCACTCCTTAACAAACCTTAACCCCAAGTAAAAATAAATTACTTGCTTCACACGTCAGCAAACTATGCACAGATCCCCCCACCCCCAAAAAGATAACACTGACAAAACACATACACATGGAAATAACCCGACAAGCACTATATACACATTCTCCTTGCTCAGTCTTAAACTCCAGTCCACCAGATAATAAACCAATCAAGATATTCCCCAGATGAACTACAATCCACCTTTCCCGTCTATGTTCTAATCATTACCCATCTCTGCAACACTACAAACAATGTTTCAACATATCCAAAGACCCTTCATGCACCCGATGTAACTACCACAAGGAAGATATCGAGTACTTATTACTTAATCAATCAGCACTATCTGTATGTAGGTGCACACACAATATCACTACACTTTATGAATTGCGGTACTGATTGGTGGATGTGGCCAGCTTGCTAGGTATTGCAGGAGCCTCATAAAGAGAGATAATACTCCTGCTGAGGCAGTAAGTAGGCCGATTCTTTTATAATTATATCAGGACCAATTAATGGCTCCTGCAAGCCAAAGCTGCAGTACAGTAAACCCTCGATTTAACGGACCCTGATATAATGGATTTCAGAAAAAAAAAAAGAGAGAGAGAGAGAGAGAGAGAGAGAGAAAAGAAAAGAAAATATAGGAAAAAATCTCAAACACCTCAACATGCACATTTCATATCGCACTTGTTTCTGGTAAGGTGGGGTATACTCTCTTTGTTTAGGTCGCAATCCACCTCAAGCTATCGTACAGTCAGGCAGTACACAGAGAATTGTGACTATTAATCAAATCATTTTGCAATCCTTACAATTCAAAATGGCATTAAGTGATAGGTGTTAAAAGAAAGCATGACAAATGAATATTGTATTACTGTATACTGTATTAAAAAAATGACCCATATTGTTCTTTGAGAAGACTGTATTCCCAAGATATAGTCTTGCTAAAGGTGACTTCTTACTCAGGGTATAACTTCAAGCAGAAAGAATCCAGTATCACCTAGTAAGTAATTAGTATACTGTATCTTACCTTACCCTTCCCATCCAAACCATTCCATAACTAACCCCAACCCCAAAGTTGAAATGAAAAGCTTACCCTGGCCTCACTCCAGCAACCTCTTGTCTCAGATCCCCAAACCACCAACAAAAATAACACAGACAAAACACATACATACTCAAGTATTGCTCCACTTCGTCCTTGTGTGTTATGCTGGTGAGATGAATGTGATGCCTGGCGAGATTAGCTGCTGGAAATGGTGGTGGACTGGAAGTCTAGGAAACTGGTTGCATAGGTTGAGGATATTGAGAGGTTGCAGTCACTTTATGATTGGCTCACCTCAGGGATCATGAGTGTGTGTGATGAGCCAAGCGGAATGGTGGGCATTTAGAATCTCAACAGAGTTAGGTGTTGGGCATACTGGTGAGGTTTTGAGGTTGATGTATCTGGAGGGGCATGTGGAGGAGGAAGGTGTGAAGATGTTAATTATGTTGATACTGTGAAATTCTATTTTTAAGGATTCTAAATCTTGGGTTTTGTAACTGTCAGTGACTTGTTTTGTGATTTCAATGGTGCTGAGGAAAGGTATGGTTTGGTGAAGGAATGCTATAAATTTTCCTTCTTGTACTTGTTGTCTGTCATTTCTTATAGCAGTGCAACTGTAGAAAGGTAGGAGGGTAGATTTGGGCATGGTTCAAGTTTCTTGGATAAGGACTGTGTGGAGGTTGTCTTCTCTGAGTTGGTCGAGTTGTATTGTGTTTGTTTCTGATGCCATTTACGTTAAGATGCAATATATCTGGTATGTTGCTAGGGCTTTGTGAAGTAGAAAGATTTGTGTGTGAAGAGTGAGAGTGTGCCTTCTTTGACAATGTTTGCTGAGAGTTTGTTTCTGGAGATGAGTGAGTTGGAGATGGGGGTATTAGCAGATGCTATCTGAGCAGATGCTGCAATACCAATGTTCTCAGTAGTCTTTAATGGAAGACAGTGACATGCAGAGGAGGTCATACCAATGAGTGCAGCTGGAGCATCTAATGGAGTAGTGCCTTTTTGTGAGAGGCATTTGGCAATGTGGGCAGATGCATACTGGTGGTCCACGGTTTAGGTTCAACTCACTGGTTTGCATTAGTAGTTGGGAGATGATGAACAACCCCTCAATTCCCAACAGTGAAAAAAATGTGAATGAATGGGTAACTTATCTAGGCATGATCCATGGTCCAGCACAGCAGCCAAGGGCATACTCAGCACTCAATTCTATGCAACAGCACTAGACCCCCTCCACCTAAACCACTCAAAACTTACCACTAACAAAAAAGAAATAAAATGTTTACCCCTGTCATATACTTGAGTAACCTCTATTCACACAACCCAAACTCCCCCTAATCTAAATTCAGTCTTAAATTCCAGCCCACAAGACATACACCCATTATAAACCCCAATCCCAAACAAACATGAGTTCCACTTTCCTAATCATGCTCTGGACATCACTAATCACTACAAACACCATTTTTGTATATCCCACAATTCAACCATAAGAAAGACAATGAGTACTCACCATTCAATTACTCAGCACTCTCTACACTTACACACATACACATCACACCTTATGACCAGTGGTTCTAACCAGTGGATGTGGCCAGATTCCTAAGTGCTGCAGGAGACTCATCAGGATAGATGAGACTCCTGGGCCAGGAAGTAAGTAAGCATGAGGATTCCCCTCCCCCACCATACATATTTGCCATCTCCTGCATTAGTGAGGTAGCTTCAAGAACAGAGGACTGAGCCTTAGAGGAAAAAATCCTTACTTGGCCCCCTTCTTTATTCCTTCTTTTGGAAAAGGGAAACAGGAGGGGAGGATTTCTAGCCCCCTGCTCCCTTCCCTTTTATGATATGCAGGGAATACATGGGAAGAACTCTTTCTCCCCTATCCCCTAAGATAAGAGAAAAAATTATACATATTTATAAATATATATATTTTTCACTCTTGATTATCATTTCCGTAGTAGCAAGGTATCACCATGAACAGACAAAAAGAGGCCTATTCACTCACATCCATTCCCTAGCTGTCATGTGCAATGCACAGAAACCACAGCCCCCTATCCACAACTAGGCCTCTCTGACCTTTCTATGGTTACCACAGCCAGTTCGAACACATGCCCTAGTTCAGCCCATCAAAATCTTTTACTCTCCAACCTTCCACCTACATCATGGTCTACCCCTGTTCCTTGTCCCCTCCACTTCTATGTCAATTTAACCTCACTCATTCTCTCTATATGTCTAAACTACTTCAGTACACCCCATTCATCTCTGTCAACCACACTGTTTTTATTTATACACCTCTCTCTTACTCTTTCGTTACTGGCTCAATCACACCACATATTGCTCCTAAACGTTTCATTTCCAATACATCCTCCCTACTCCACCCATTCCCATTCACAGCCCAATCCATACAACATTGTTGGGACTACTATACCTTTAAACACCAACATTTGGCCTCCCAGATGACAACATCTCTTTCCACAAATCATTCATTGCTCCCAAAACCTTCACTCCCTCACCCACCCTATGACTCATATCTGCTTCCATTTGCTGCCAAGTCCACTTCTAGTTATCTAACACACTGCACTTCCTCCAAATTTTTTCCATTCACACCCCTACTAAGTTGTCTGTCCCTCAACCCTGTTAATCCTAAAAACCTTGCTTTTATTCACATTTACTCTTAACTTTCTCCTTTCACACTCTCTCCCAAACTCAGTCACCAGCTTCAGCAGTTTCTCACTCAAATCTGCCATCAGTGCTGTTAATCAGCAAACAACAACTGACTTAACTTCCCCAGCCCCCATAATCCCCTACAGACTGCATGCTCATCCCTTTCTCCATGATTCTTGCATTTATCTCCCTCACTGCCCCATGCATTAACAAATCAAACAACCTTAGTGATATCAAACATCCCTCCCCCCTTGGAACAGACCAACCTTCACTTGGAACCACTCCACTCTTCTTTCTTCCTAATCATACACTTGCCTTACACCCTTCATAAAAAGTTCTCATTGCTTCTAGCCGATTTCCTCTCACACCATATATTCTTAAGACCTTCTGAAAGCATCTCTATCAACCCTATCATATGCATTCTCCTGATCCATAAATGCAGCATATAAATCCTTTTGTTTCTCTCGGTATTTCTCCCACACTCAATAAAGCACAAACCTGATCCACACATTCTCTAACACTTCTGAAAACCATACTACTCCCACCCAATCTGATTCTCCGTACATACATTTACCCTCTCAATCACTATTCTCACATTCAACTTACAATGTATACTCACCAGACTTATAACTCTGTAATTTGAACACTAATTTTTGTTTGCCTGCACTACCCATACATTCCACTAACCCTCAGGCACCTCACCATGATCTATACTTACACTGAAAATCCTAACTAATCAACAACAGAGTCACCCCATTTCTGAAGAAATTCAACTGCAATACCACCCACCATGCCACATG
Organism: Panulirus argus; assembly: GCA_038088735.1. Taxonomy (NCBI): domain Eukaryota; kingdom Metazoa; phylum Arthropoda; class Malacostraca; order Decapoda; family Palinuridae; genus Panulirus; species Panulirus argus. The sequence continues at coordinate 3,306 of JAYMFT010164808.1, read as the reverse complement.
TCATCTAATGCAAGGTTTCCATGTCCTCTTTTCTGTTTACCATACCAATCTCCACGACTCTCTCACTGCATATCACCACAAACCAAACACCCCAATCATCAAATGCAGTCAACAGTCCTTCAAAATATTCAGTCCAACTCCTTGCTTCATAACAATTTGTTACAATTTCCTTATCTACCCCTTCACGAATGTTCACATTTGTTCTCCTGGTTTTTGCGCACTATTAACATATTAACATGTTCTCCTTGAATTATGCTGATACTTACTCCTCCAACTCTCATAATCTCTCTTTATCAACCCATGCACCTTCCTCTTGTTCTCCTACCACTTTCTCTTATACAACTCCCATTCGTCTAGACTCCTTCCCTATAAGTACTGACCATATACCTCTCTTTTCTCTTTCACTAACAACTTTACTTCATCTTACCACTCCCAAACCTTTCTGACCTGCCTACCTCTCACCATATGCATGCGCTATGCATCTCTCACACATGCTAGCATTGCACCCTATATATCTTCCATTCCTCTTCCACACCTCTAGCTTTGTTTACTCTCACTTTCTGCCTTTTTACACTTAATCTCTCCTAGTATTTCTTCATGCTCACTTACTCTTCACCACTCTCTTCTCTTAAAATTTATTTCCTCATTTCCAAAAACCTCTACAAATCTTCACCTCATCAGAGATATCCCACCATATACCTTCTCAGCGTGTTCACATCCAAAAGTCTCTCTGCTGCATGCCTATCAATTAGCACATAATCCAATAATGCCTGCAGTTCATCTTTCCTACACAGTTGAGTGGTGAAAAAGGACTGGTGACAGAGAATACCTTGTTTAAAAAGATGGACATACACAAGTAAATGTATGTAAAGAGGAGAGATGGTCAGTGAGCATTACTGGATTATATATCAACTGACAGGTTTGTAAAAGAAGGACTTCTGGATGTAAATGTGCTGACAGGAGTATCTGGTGGGATGTATGATCATCATCTTCTGGATGCTAAGGTAAAAATCTTTAGAGGTTTTCGGAAAAGAGTGGTGAGAGTAAGTGAGCTTGGAAAAGAGAATTGTGTGAAGAAATACCAGGAGAGACTGAGAGTAGAAAGGCAAAAGGAAAGAGTAAATAAAACAAGGAGAGTAGGTAAGGAATGGGAGGTATTTTGGGAAGCAGTGCTGGCATGTACAAGAGATACATGCGGAATGCGAAAGATGGGCAGATTAGAAAGGGTAGTGAGTGGTGGGAGATGAAGTAAAACTGCTAGTGAAAGAGAAATGAGGGGCATTTGAGCAGTACTTCAAAGGAAGGAGTGCTAATGACTTGGGGATGTATAAGAGGAAGCAGCTGGAGGTCAGAAGAAAAGTGCAGGTGTTAAAAAATAGGGCAAATGAAAACTGAGGTAAGCAAGTATCATTAAACTTCAGGGAGAATAAGATGTCTTGGAAAAAGGTAAAAATATAGGTGAAAAACGAGAAAAAATGGGAACATCGATGAAGTGGACAAAATGGGAAGTGATAACAAGTAGTGATAAAGTGAGGAGAAGTTGGAGTGAGTATTTTGAAGGACTACTGAATATGTCTGATGATGAGTGGCAGATATAGGGCATTTGCGTCGGTACAGTATGCAAAGGAGAATCATGGAGAGTAGTATGGTTAAGAGAGAGGAGGCAATGAAAGCCTTGTATAATATGAAATGTGGTAAGTCTGGTGGAGTTGATGGTATTGCAGTTGAATTTATTAGGAAAGGGGGTGAGTGGATGGTATTGCAGTTGAATTTATCAGGAAACGGGGTGACTATGTTGTTAATTGGTTGGTAAGAATTTTCAATGTTTGTATTGATCATGGTGAGGTGCCTCAGGATTGGTGAAATGCATGTTGAGCATACACTGTAAGTTATATGGGAGGATATTGACTGTAAGGGTGAAAATATGTATTAAGCATCAGATTCAAGAGGAGCAGTGCGACTTCAGAAGTGGTAAAGGATGTGTGGATCAGTGGTTGCTTTAAAGAATGTGTGAGAAATACTTACATTAGAAGATAAATCTGTATGTGGCATTTATGGACTTGGAGAAAGCATAAGATAGGGTTGACAGAGACGCCTTAAGGAAGGTCTTAAGAATGTATGGTGTCGGAAGAAAGCTGCTAAAAGCAATGAGAAATCTTCATCGAGGGTGTAAGGCATATTCATGAGTATGAATAGAGGAGAGTTAATGGTTGCAAGTGAAGGTTGGTCTGCAGCTGGAGTGTGTGATGTCACTATGGTTGTTCAACATGTTTATGGATGGGGTGGGGAGGAGGTAAATGTGTCTTGGAGAGAGGGTCAGATTGTAGGGGGATGAGAGAGCCTGTAAAGTGAGTCAATTGTTGTTTACTGATGATACAGCACTGGTGGCAGATTCCATGAAAAACTGTAAAAGTTGGTGACTGAATTTAAAGGAATGTGCCAAAGGAGGATGTTGAGCATAAATGTGCATAAATGCAAGGTTATTGGGTTTAGCAGCTGAGGGACAGGTTAGTTAGGGTGTGAGTCTGTATGAAGAAACCTTGGAGGAGGTGAAGTGTTTTAGATACTTGAGAGCAGACATAGTAGTGAATGGAACCATAGAAGCAGAAGTGAGTTATAGACTGGGAGAAGTTTCAGAGAGCGCTAAAGAATGTGTAGGAGGAGAAAACATTATCTAAAAGGGAAAAAATGGGTATGTTTGAAGAAGCAGTAGTCCTAATAATATGATATGGATGCAAGGCATGGGATATAGGTTACACTACACAGAGGATGGTGGATGTGCCGGAATGAAATGCTTGAGGACATTAAGTGGTGTGAGGTGGTTCGAAAAGTAATGAAATGATAAGAGAAAGGTGTGGTACTAAAAAGACTGTGGTTGACGGAGTAGAAAAGGGTGTACTAAAATAGACTGGACATATGGAGAGAATGAGTAAGGAAAGATTGACAAAAGAGGATATAAGGATCAGAAGTGGAGGAAACAAGGACAACAAGGAGACCAAATTGAAGAGGGAGGATGTAGTGAAAAACATTTTGAGCAATTAAGGCCTGAATATGATGGAGGAAGAAAGGCATGCACAGAACAGAGTGAACTGAAACGATATGGTATACTGGAGTTGACACGTTGGACTGAACCAGGGCTTGTAAAGTGTCTCATGTAAAGCATGGTAAGTTCTGTCAGGCCTGGTTTTGGATGGGGTGCTGTGGTTTCAGTGCATTACACATGACAGCTGGAGAATGGATGTCAGCAGATGCAGCCTTTCTTCATCTGTTCCTACCACTATCTCCCTAATGCAGGAAATAAACATC